>OZ014474.1:17027546-17070444 GCA_963965965.1 Trididemnum nubilum | reverse complement strand
TTGACAAATATACAACATTTACGTAATAAGAAACACCTGTCATAATTTTCATTGCAGTAAGTCTGTGAAAGCTACAAATTATGCTCACAAGCTTGAAACGTTTTTCCTCAAGTTGCGGTTTAAGGTTGCATTTTTCATTTAATTTCTAGTAAGATTGACGAAAAAGCGTTTTAGATGTTTTGCTATAAAGGCTGCTGATTTACATTAAGCTAAGTATTGTAATAACTAACAATGCCTTTTGTGTCTAGCATTCTGTTTCAATCGTAAGCAAAAACGTGGGAAAACAAAGATGTTTATAAGCCTCAGTTTATATTTTTTTACTGCAACACTGGCACACTGCCTTATAGTTGCTGAAATATATAACCATATGACGATGTGGTAAAAATTTTTTGCAGTGTTGACTTACAGATTAATAATAATAAAAGTCTGCATTAGGTGCTCTTTAATTGCTTCAATGGTTTAGTGCTCTTTAACCTACTATACACCGATGCTGGCAATATATTTGAAATAAACCTTTACAGTTTCTCAATCCGAGTAGCATTGTTCACTGAGTTTGAAAATCATAGAACAAAAGAACTTGTTGCTGTAATCGATTTAAATCTTTCATTATACTCGCCGTATTATGCCGAAACGTGTAACGAGTTTGCGGGGCCCATCTCTGCGTTATTGTGCCCGGACAACACAGCTCTTTTCGAAGAAATGTTGCAGCGGTGGCAAGCTGTTGGAAACACTGTGTCTGATTTGACTGGTCTGAGGTTTGAACCTCAGACCTCCCGCTGCAGAGCGTTTTTGCTCGACCTACAGGCCGATTGTGGTAATCTTACCGCAAAATTAGATGCATTGTACGATTATCGTAGACGGCATTTTCAAGGTAATTCCTAATACACAGAGGTGGAGTCGAGGACACAACGCTCGAGGCCAAAACCAAGGACACAAAAAAAAAAATCCGAGGCCTAGGCCAAGGATAGCCCTTCCGAGGACAGACCCTCTCGAGGCCAAGGACACAGGCGTAAGTGTTCTCCAAACAAAAAAAGATCTTCAAAAACTTTTTTCCGGCGATCTCCAAAAAAAAGGTCGTCAAAAAAAACTTTTTCAGGCGATCTCCATAAAAAAAAGGTTTTCAAAAATTTTTTTCAGGCGAGCTTCATAATAATAGGTCTTCAAAAACCTTTTTCAGGCGATCTACAAAATTTTAACAATTCAAAAAAAAATTCTGTCTTCGAGCCAAGGACAGGGCAATTTTCGAGAACTTGAGGCTTCGTGGCCAAGGACTTGACCTTCGAGGCTAAGGCCAAATAGTTCAAAATGTGTCCTCGAAGCCAAGGACGTCCTCAAGGACTCCACCTGTGCTAATAGAAAGCCAACGAATATTTTATGTTTTAAAAGCAGACCCGATATTCCTTTAAAATATGTAGTTTTCTCGCATGCACTAACCTAGCAACGAATATTAGTTCATGGAAAATCAGATTTTTTTATCTTCGGCACCGTCGAAACTCTGGTTGAACTTATTAGCAGTAGTGAAGTCGAGGACCCAACGTTCAAGGCTAAGAGCTCAAAAAAAAATTTTTTTTTCGAGGCCAAGTAGTTTTCGTGGACAGACCCTCTCGAGGCCAAAAACAGGAATGATCGAGGCCAACGACGAAGAACAAAATTTTCAAAAAATTATGGTCAGCAAATTTTCTATTTTTTTTAAGCACGAAAGTTAAGAGTTGAAGCAGCATACAAGCTATAATCAAAAACAAAACATATAAAAACAAAATGACATCTCGCGTACAATTTTCCTTCAAGGGTCGGCAAGACTCAGCAGGACACTGATGCTAATTGAAATAGTTTGTCTTATTTCTGCTATTCATGAGGATTGTTCATCTTTCGGTCGTTTTTCGTAAAGAAAATTTTAATTCACTGTTAAAATCAGAGGTGGAGTCCTTAAGGACGTTTTTGGCCTTGAGGACATATTTTGAAATCTTTGGCCTTGGCCTCAAAGCTCAAGTCCTTGGCCTTGAACCCTACAAGTCCTCGAAAATGGTCTGTCTTTGGCTCGAGGACAGCATTATTTTTTATTGGTTAAACAGGAAAATAACCAAGCAAAAGACAACATAACAACTAGTCTGTCAATTCGCTGTTTCCTTTCCTTATTTGAAAAATATTACAATGTGATAGCCAGAGGTGGAGTCCTCGAGGACGTCCTTGGCCTCGAGGACGTCCTCGAGGACACATTTTGAAGTCCTTGGCCTTGGCCTTGGCCTCGAAGGTCAAGTCCTTGGCCTTGGCCTTGGCCTCGAAGCCTCAAGTCCTCGAAAATTGGCCTGTCCTCGGCTCGAGGACAGCACTCTTTTTTAAACAGTTGAAATTTTGTTGGAAAGCGCCAGAAACCTCGCGGAAAATTTGCGAGCACTTTTTTTGTTTTCCTCACTTGGAGCATAGACGTAGCCAAGAGGAGGATGGCAGGGGGTCCGCCCCCTTCCCAATTGAAATTTCACCAATGACAAAACTGTGACAAAAAATTCTGTAGTTCCTTCAGTTTCAGTTTCTTTTTAGCATTTTTCGTTTACAACAGTATAACTATAACAACAATATTGAAGGCCAGGGGCGCTGGGTCCCCCTCAATTCTATTTTTGCCAGCCAATTTAAACGTACAACCCGAAGAAAATGGAGAGTTTTTGTCCTACAAGTTGCTATCTCAGGCCCACATCTAGCCTTTTTGTGAACGTAATGCATTAATCAGGGCCAGATTTACCATAATATGACGCAGTACCAGCAGTAGCGTAGCCATGGGGGAGGCGGGGGCTATAACCCCCTCCATTGGCCTGTCAACCAAAATGCAGAATAAGAAAAATATCACGTTTTTAGCTTTTTTGGGACTGTTTTTGCGCTGGAAATGACTAAAAAGTGATTTAAAGTATCATTGAAAACATATATTCAGGGGGGGGGGGCTAATTGTCAAAAATAAAAGTCACAAATCAATGAAAACTTTGAAAAAATCGCTGAAAATAAGCAATCAAATTTGATCGTTGATGTAAAAACGCCCAACATAGGTTTTATCAACAAATATATTATAAACTCAAGAATAAGAGGAGGGGGGCTACTCAGTGTTAGTTAATTATCATAGTCACTTCTCTCAAATATCTTTCCATTAGCCCTTTTCCCAATTATTTTTTTTATAAAATATAGACGAAATAGATTACACCGAGTGAGTTTTATTGAATAATAGGATTTTATGATTTACCAGCAAGTAAACAAGAGAACTGCAATGTTATCATTAGCCAGTAGCCACTCCCCATATTGCCCATTAATGCAACCAGTTGAATTATGTTGCGCTGCCAATTTCTACGCCACGTTTTAAAAGCAATATTTTTTATTAAAATAGCTCTAAAATCAAGTTCATTTTGCGAAAAAATGCAAAAGTTTCGAGCGCTGGAGGCTCCGCCCCCAGACGCCCAAAACAACCCCCCCATTGTGAATTTCTGGCTACGCGTCTGAGTACCAGCTAGGGTCCCCGAGCTAAAATCGTAAGACTTTTTTTGTTCTTCACCTATATTTGGCAGAAAGATGTTGCGAAAATCTCCAAAGTGCCATGGGCCTAGCGCGAAGTAAATCCTGCCGGCAATAACATGGTTAGTAGACGTAACCATCTATCGTACCAATTTTCAATAACAATTCAGTAATTCACCTCCAACCTCGCCGCTTTTTATGTACAAAATACTTTTTAAAAAAATTAGTCATCAAAAATGCTGAGTGAACGAATCATTGAACTTCAATTGAGGGGGCTGGCCGAACATGTACTGCTTTAACTAGTTATTTTCATGACAAAACTAAATCTCTAAGGAAAATCTTCCAGGGATTATTATTTACTGCTAAAATGCTGCAAGAGACAATGCACATTGCTTTCCCCTACCTGGACCAAATCACTTACTATTAAATTTAACTCCAAAATGCAAGATGTTAAACGTGTTTTGGACTTAAATTGCAAGTAGAAGGAGTATTAAACAATTTGATTTTTTCAATTGGCTTTCAAATGGCAAAAATTTAGTGCTTTTAAATGGCTCTGAACACTTGCGACATGTGATTCAATGGCATTAAATAGCTTTTTTTCCAAAAAACTACAAAAAATTGCCCAACGGCTTGGGGCTTCGCCCCCAGACCCCCCAAAGCCTCCGGCGGATGGGGGCCCCCACCCCCAGACCCCCGTTTGTGATACCTTTGAGTTACACCAGCTTTCTCAACACGCTTCCAAAGTTAAATATTTGCGTTTTTCAGGTATTAGTGTAAGCCCTCTCCCTTTGCAAAATCCGGGTTACGTGCCAACAGGCAACGATTTTAGATCTTCCATCCTACGATATCTTTGTCAAACAAAAACTTCTTCTTTGGAAAAATTTTGATGACGTCATTGCATGTGATTTGTGGTTTAGGCCTCCCCAAATCAAAAATTCTGGGTACGCCAATAAATTGGAGATCGCCTGAAAAAAATTTTTGAAGACTTTTTTTTGGAGAACACTTGCGCCTGTGTCCTTGGTCCTTGGCCTTGGCCTCGAGCATTCCTGTCCTTGGCCTCGAGAGTGTCTGTCCTCGGAAAGGCTGTCCTTGGCCTTGGCCTTGGCCTCGGGTTTTTTTTGTGTCCTTGGCCTTGGCCTTGGCCTCGAGCCTTGTGTCCTCGACTCCACCTCTGGTGATAGCCAACGAGGCCAAGTCACACTAAAACTTATTTTAAATGGTCCTGTGTGAACCTCTAATCGGTAAATGAGGGGGCAAAAAAATCAACGTAATAAAATTGTGGTTTTTATTTCTGCTTGCACTTCCGGTGCTAGCAGTACTAAATGCAAAGCACTGAACCATTTAGAATCATAACAAGAAACCCGGGGTCCAAACACAATTTTGAGTTGTACCAAACACTAAACAGCAGCAATATACACCAACCATACGATCTGGTGCATTTTTAGGCTTGTTACAAGTACGAGTATTTACATTATTTACAATTAAAAGAAAACTAGTAAGCGAACGTTTTCGGCACTACAATTGGCCCTCTTCAGATATATTTGAAATGGCAATCAGAACTTTAATAAATCGTATTCAATATTTGAAATGGCAATCAGAACTTTAATAAATCGTATCTGTGCTTAATTGACTTGAGCTACAATGTGAAATATCATTGGAGCTGCAGGGTTGGTGGTTGTTCTGGCCACCTAACTGCCAGTGGAAGTTGACATGGCTTCCCAGGAGTCGACCACGAAGGACGTCAAGATGTTGCAAATCGTATTCAATTAATAATCTAATCCGGTAAAAAGTTAAAACATTTGAAGTACTGAACACTGTCTACCACGCTAAATTTAATATAAAAAGGAGATTCAAATTTACAACAACTGAAATGACAAAATTAGCTATTCTTATGGTTTATGGTTGCTGTATATTGCGACTGTTTGGTACACAAAGTCAACTTCGTTGCCGAAATTACAAATTTGAGTTTCTAATGCAAAAACATGACCGCGCCTATTCTGCGTGTGAATTCAGAAGAAAGTATGTGTGTGGTAATGAAAAGTTTTACCATGGAAGGCACATTGACATTATGCAACAGTAAATATGTTAGTATATCTCAATATAACTCACAAAACGTACCTTGAGAACGCCAACTTGTTCCGAAAATATGCGAGCGCGAAGAATTTATTTTAAGTTAAGAACAACTGAAATCACTGACAAGCGGTCTGGTGGGCAAAGCCACATCTACTGAACAATTTATGTGTTGAAAATTGCCTCTACGAATGCCAAATAGCAAACTATTGAATCTCAAAAAACGCTGCATGAAGAATTATTAAGAAATTACAGTAAGTGTGAAGTTAAACATAACTACAATTGTTCGAATGCCCGGAGTACTTGATAAATTTTTTACACTCGTAATTAAGATGAAAAGGCCAAGCTCCCTCATAAAATCGGGCATTTTTAGAAAAAAATTAATCGCTTATTATTTTTGCGTTTCTACGATTGTGGACCCTTTGAAGGGGGGCCGGGAAAAATGTCTCCAATACCTTCCTCCTTAATACGACCTTGCTCAGATCCTCAGGTCTTTCATAATTAAATACCCTGTGTTTAAATTCAACAAAGCGTCTTTTAGCGGCCAAAACGTTTGTGCTCATTCATTGATAGGCATTACATGTGAGAAAAACATCACATGCAATAAAATGTAAAGAAATGATTGCCTTAAAATTAGAGTTAGGAAATTGGGAAAAAACTAAAGTTTTTCTAACTTAACATTCACGGTATTATCTGTTTAAAATGCTTTGAAAATCTAAATGCGTAATCTTTTTTAAAGTCACAAAAATTGCTGTTTTTTCCCAAAAAAATTTAGTAAAATTATGGGGACTTTGCCTCTCCGAGTACCCCGTATTTTTTCAATGCCAAAAACTTTTGAGCTTACAACTATACCCAGTACGGTATCTCAATTCACTTCTTCTCCTTTTCTTCTTCTTTCTTCATTGCCCGCTTTTCCGTGAGGGTTGAGGGCACAGCAGCTCAAAATTAAGCCGCCACACCTCACGGTCTTCCATCACCTCCATCATTTCGCTTGGGTGAAGTCCCAAGCGATTCCATCCTAGATCCTCAATGTAATCGGTCCAACTAGTTCTGGGTCGTCCGACTGGTCTTCTCCCATTTGCTTTGGCATGTAAAGCTTGTTTGGGGAGTCTTTCCTGAGGCATTCTGCTTACGTGGTCAAACCATCTAAGCTGAGATCTTTCAATTCGGAGAAGTAATGGCTCGATGTTAAGAGATTTTCGAATTTCAGAGCTACGCACCTTGTTAAACATTGTAACTCCTTCGATTCTTCGTAAAAACCTCATTTCGGACGCTTGCACTTGTGATCGCATTCTTTCGGTCATTACCCAAGATTCATGACCATAAGTGAGAATGAAAACAAAAACTGCTTTGAAAATTGAGAGCTTTGCCTATTTCGACAGTTCTCGTTTCATGACAACCGAGTAGTGCAAAGCTCGCATTACTGCACTAGCCTTGCCTATTCGGGTATCGAGTTCTTGGTCTTGCCTTCCGTCACTCGTAAATGCAACCCCAAGGTACTTGAACTTCTCTACCTGCTCAGTGTCGCTCCATTCACTTGTAATACGCACTGATCAGGGTTTCTTGAAAGATGAAGGACCTCAGTTTTGGCCGTGCTTATTTTCATTCCGGCGGTGTTGCATGCATCTGCAAAGCTATTTAATGCGCGCTGGAGGCCAGATTCTGTGGAAGAAAGCAGAACCAAATCATCTGCAAATAGCAGACGACTGATTTTGCAATTTCCAATCGTGGCACACTCATCAGCTTGGCTGCATTTGTCGATCCAATTCATGTAAACAATGAAAAAGAGAGGTGACAAAACGCACCCTTGCCGGAGTCCAACGCCCACATGGAACGGGTTTGATTGCTTGCCATTTACCCGAACACAAATCTCCGGTCTGCAGTAGAATGACTTAATAGCGCGTGACAATTGACCATCAACGCCATACTCCTGCAAAACCTTTCAAAGTTTATCCCGAGGAACTCGGTCATATGCTTTTTCAAGATCGACAAAGCATGCAAAAAGATCTTTGCCATACTCCCAAGATTTCTCGAAGATTTGCTTCAGAGTGAAGATTTGGTCCGTGGTGCTGCGACCCGGACGAAAACCGCACTAACCATCTTCCAGTTTTGATTCCACTATTTCTCGGCATTTCCTTTCAAGGCATTTGGCATATACTTTTCTTGGCAAGCTAAGGAGTGATATCCCTCTGTAGTTTGTACATTGCTTGCGATCTCCTTTCTTGAATATCGGAATAATCACACCTGTTTGCCAATCTCTGGGAGTTTTGCCAAGCTTCCACGCAACTTGACACACTCGCGTTAACCAAAGAATTCCTTTTCCAGTCAGCGCTTTCAACATCTCGGGTCTGATTTCATTTTCACCTGCATCTTTTCCAGATTTTATCCCTTTAATTGCAGTTGCCACTTCTGCTGCTGTGAAAACCTCGTCCTCCCCTAGATGTGTCACGAGTCGATGCCTTTACAGGATTCAAAAGATCTTCAATGTATTCTCTCCATCGTAAAAGGATTTCATTCTCATCCGTTAGAATGTTACCGTCAGAATCCTTGATGGAGTACGTGATACTCAATCTTTTGCCACGTAAACGGCGGATGGTCTGCCGAAATACTTTGTTTGCCGAAAAATAGTTGGAATCCAACCGACGACCAAACTCTTCCCATGACTTCTTCTTGGATTTCTTTACTGCCGAAGTTGCCGCCTTTCGCGCCTCAGTGTACCGGGATTGCAAATCAGATGACGACATGTCCTGTAGCAAGGCCTTGAACGCATCTTTCTTTGCTCGAATAGCTTCTTTAACCTCTTGATTCCACCAAGGTGTTCTTTTCTCACTATCGCCCGTTACTCTAAGCCGTTTTCGCCCACAACATTCAGCAGCTGATGAAATGATTGCTGATCTGAACAGCAGCCATTCCTTCTCGATGTCCTCCGATACATCAGGGAGTTGTCTGAACTTAGATGATATACTGGATGCAAACTGTTTTCTTACTTCTTTGTCCTCCAAAGCCTCCCATTTGATCCGGTAAGTCACAGACGACCAGTTGGATCTCTTGTTTGGCCAAGGTTTCGAAAGTCGTAAGGAACATACTACCAGATGGTGATCAGTTGACAATTCAGCACCTCGCTTCACTCGAACGTCCAGCACATCAGAAAACAAATCTGACGAAACTATGCAAAAATCTATCAAAGATTTTTGATCCATACTAGGTCGATACCATGTATACTTGTGAACCTCTCTGTGCTGAAAAAAGGTATTCATGATGCGGAGTCCGTTGCTACAACTGAGCTGCAATAAATACCTTCCGTTCTCATTCAGTCCAGTGACTCCATGTTTTCCGATCACACCCTTCCACGTACAGTATCTGTGTCTGTTCCAACATGTGCGTTAAAATCTCCCATAAGGACTGCAGATTCAGTAGCTGATACTCGAAGAGGAGCATCATTTACTTCATCCACAAAAGTCTGATATTCACTGGTGGCATTGGGGGCATATACCTGCAATAGGCACAATGACCGATCCAATACCTTGAGCTTCAACATACGGACCCGTTATCCCAAAGGAATCCAATCTGACACACAGTCTAAAAAACCGGGGCTTGTGAGAATCCCCCACCCGCTTGTGCAGACATACTAGGAATCCACAGTTCCAGAGCCACGTTGTTTGGTTGAAGAAACTCCAATAATATCGAGATGATACCGCTTTGCTTCCTCAACCAATTCTAGCTCTTTTCCTGTGAGGGTGAGGATAATCCAATTGCCCAACAGCAGTTGGTGATGGTTGACCCGTGAGTGTTCGACATTATCTTGAGTACGAATACTCTGCGCTGCCTCCTTTCCCCTCTCCAAACGTGTAGCGGGCACATTGGTGGAGCTGCCACTAGGGCTGGCTGGTGGAGATTGTCGCTTATTTTTCGAACGAGCCCCTCTGTCTAAGACTCGAACGCCATAGGGGTTTTGCTGAATGACGACCTGGGAGTCCCTAGGCGCTCCCCTGCCGGACGAGGTTCTACTTGTGAAGGTGGCCCCATTAACGTCATTCACGTAATTTTCATTATTTGTGCTCATCATCTCAATTCACTTTGAAAACATAAATTTACAGTATTTTGCTATATTTTTAGACAATAAATTTTAGAAAATTTTGTGAAAACAAATGGTTTTGCCAAACAATATGGCTTGCGTTTAGGAAACTACTAAAAAGTGGGTCCATACCCAGTGGACGTTTGCACCGGTGTCCTAATTGATGAAATTTAGGCCTTAAAATTGACCATTTTTACGTTTATAATTTAGGTATATTCCCATTCACGGGTTACGGCCTTGTTTCGTTATCACAATACGGCTACGTAATCAATCTCAGATGCTAACGTGTAAAATTTCAAAATGCATTCATTATTATTTTAAAAAACTACTTTTTTCGAATCATCATCAAAAGCTTAACGAAATGCAAAATGTTTTAAGCACTTTCGCGTATAAAAATTATAAAAATTTACTGACCATCATTAAGAAAAATTGTGTCCTCGATCCTTGGCTTTAGCCTCGACCTTTCCTGTCCTTGGCCTCGAGAGGGTCTGCCATTGAAAAAAGTTGGTCCTTGGCCTCGGATTTTTTTTGAGTTCTTGGCCTCGAGCGTTGAGTCTTCGACTCCACCTATGGTTAAAATATGTACAAAATACACACAATTTTGCAAACGTACAATTATTGTGAACTACAATGACTACATTCACGACGAGAAAAAGTTTTAAAGAACAAGCTGAATACTTTCGATGTCTACTGAGAGCAAATAAACAAATCATAAACAAAATCACTATGCACCTCTACAATTAAAACAAACCCTTGTTTATTGTTGAGGGTCGTTCAAGTGAAAAGGCGTTTACTAAACATGATATCACTTCAAATTCAGCTTACAGTAGAATTATTGCGTAGTTGAATTGCCGAGAATTTTTAATCACGCACCACCCAGAATATACTTATACGGCAGGGCTTGGTATACTGCAGAGTGTTTGCATAGACTGTGTTGGAAGCAGTGGTGCCGATCTTTTTTAAGCATTTGGGGGGATAATTTGCAATTTTACCCCAATTTTGCCCTATTTTCAACATTGGGGGGGATGAACCACGACCACGATTTTTTCAGGTAAGCAAACTAAGTGAAGATCAAAAAAAGGTCTTTACCAAAAAATTGAAGTGTTTTTTCCCCGAATTCAATGGAAGACCAAAAAACTGCTCCAAACATCACCTAGCGCTCAGATGCATACCAGAGTCAAATTATTGGAGGGGTGCAGATGTAGACCTTAGTCAAATTTTTTGGGGGGATGCAGTCAAATTATTGGGGGTAATATATCCCCCTCATCCTCCCCCGGGTTTCGGCACCCTTGACTGTGCAATAGTTCCAAGAGCACCTAAAATGGCTAGCATATGACAGCACATCAACGTTTGATTGGCCAAGCGTTGCCAATGACATCATTCATTTTTTTCCTGCATCAATCCTGGGAGTGGAAGAGAAAGGTGAACGCTTGAAAATAAGTCAAAAATATTCTGGTATGTTCAGAAAAAGTCATAACTATTAAATCATTGAAAGGTAAAAGTACAATGGTAAAAGGCATGAAAATTCAATTTTCAACAAAAAACTGCCTTAAAAAAAAGTTACCAACAAAAGTAAAAAACAGTCAGAAAAAATAGTTTGATCAAGGTGTTTAAAAAAATCGGTAAGAAGACACTGAAAAAAATAAGACAAAAAAATTAGCAAAAATTATTTTTCAGGTAAGTCAGATAGGCAGGATGTTTACTGCATACCTTGAAAACCCTGAAAATTTGCCACTGAAATTATGCCACCAGTTGGCATAGAAAAAGTTAATTTGACTTTCCAGCAAAAGTATACAATGTTGAGCGAAATCATTTGTTTATTTTAAGTTCTCAATTATTGCGCTTTACTTGCCAAAGCAAATGGGAGAAGACCAGTTGGACGACCTAAAACTAGATGGACCAATTATATTGAGGATCTTGAATAGAATCGCTTGGGACTTCATTCAAGCAAAATGATGGATGTGATGAAAGACTGTGAAGTGTGAGGGCTTAATCTCGCGCTGCTGCCCCCGCAACCCTCACGAAAAAGCGGGCAATGAAAAAAGAAGAAGATTGCTGACCCGAGCATTGCTTTAACCCTGACAATATGGGTTTGGAATAACCTATTTTGAAATCAAGCAAAAATTAAATTAATCAAGTCATGACGTTACACCACCTATTGCTACCATGATAGCCAATCAACAATAAAAACGTATCACCAAGTTATTACAATAAAATATGGAAAAAAAGTAAATTAAGTCAGTTGTTTGTCATTGTGGAAACGCATTACCATGTTGTTTAAACATTAGCTGCATGGTCCAGATGAACAAAGTCAGAAGTGATTTTAACAAAGGTATTACACGCGTACGTTTTCAAAACAGTGGCAACATCCGCAGCGATTTCTGAAGCATTCTGTTCATTGAGCAAACTGTGCAACTTGTTTCTCACTTCCAACATTTGAGGTCTTTTTAAAGGGTTGTGCTCTACGCATTTTAAAGTCAGCTGCTTTAAATCTCTGTTGATTAAAGATTGTTGACAGTAACGAGTTACATCTTCTCTGTTTCTATGAATATCTATATTAGGATGTTCACGCCGCAAAATCACGTAAAATATCATTCCAACACTAAACACATCCACTGCTTTTGTCACGCGAAGTGCGGGTTGGTTCAGTCTTTCAGGAGCAATGTAGCCTTCTGTCCATTCGCTACGAGAAGTGGTTCTTTTTATAGAATCAAAGTACTCAGTACAAGTAGCAATATCAGCTCAGCCGAAATCTCCCACTTTGCATGCTTTTATGTTTAGGCGTCGCCCAAACCCCTCAAAAATCGGAAATTTTATCAAACTTTGGTATTTTTGGCATATTGACTTTTATACATTTTTTGATTAACAACTGTGATAATTAATGTTTTGAACAATGTGTCACCTCATATTCGTCAAAATCTGACACTCATTTGTGTTGTAGATGCAAAATTGTGGTCACTTTTGATTTCTACCACTATGTAGCGCTGTAGTTTAAAGCATGAAAATTGATATTTTGTAGTTTCTTAACCCAAAACAATGGTATTGATTTCCGGAACTACATTTTCAGCAATGGATGTTCCAAAACTTCTACGTAAAGTCATTTTTATATGGTGTCAGAATATAAGCAGGTAGTTATACTTTTTTAATATATTTCAAAACTTTGGGCTTAAAAATTTACAGTAACAATTTTTTGGTTTAAAATAGATTAAAATATAGATAGATTAAAATATCATTACACACCACTTTGACTAACAATGTAATTGAAACATTAAAATTGAAATGAAAAGTTTAAAACCTTTCTCGAAGAAAAGGTTTTCCATTTGGTGCAAAATCCTGTAAAAATTTGGGCTGCACTTGCTTTATAAGAATGTCGAAGCTCTTAATATCTTGTGAAGAAACAGCAGAGCATAATTTTGAAAAATAGGCAATCTTAGTTTTTTTTTTACGATATACAATCATTAAACAGACACAATGAGCAACCAACAAAACTAACAAAAAAATTGAAAAACTGACAAAAGAAAAAATTAGGTTTATAGAATTATGACTAATACTAACTTTTTTCTTGCAGCCATTTGTGATTAAATCCTGATTAAACTGAAAACAAAAAACTTTATGGTGCAATCTCAATGACAATAATTTGCAGTCAGTACAACAAGGTTCGACAAAACTAAACTTTGGCTGTAAAAACAACTAATCAAATAGCCACAGTTTCGCAAGTTGGACCGCAGCACTAAAAAGTCGATGTTGAATGTCTTTGCTTTCAGCTTTTATTTGAAACTTGAAGACTACAGTAGACGCAATTATTTTAAAATTTGACGAAACAATTATTGTAATACACGTTTGCCTACCGTAGTGTTAAGGTCAAGACTATTACAATCGTAGTGTATATATTCCACGTTGTACAACAGTAGCAAAACCAAACACTCCAAAATATAGTAAATCATGCATGTACCTTGAAGCTCTACAGAATTGCATAGTTACTCCAGCTATTATGATTGTTTCTAACTCTAAAAACTGCAATAAAATTTTGCTTAGGAGAAAACCGGATGGCCAATACACAACAAAAAAGTTCAGACCTTTCTGTGAAGACATTGTTGAGCTCGCTCTTAAACTTTTGACGATTCAGTAGATTCTTTGCTGTCAACAGTTTTAATATGGATATGTTATTAACAAAATTCAAGTCATTTAACACGAAAACTTAAAACCGATCATCGGAGGCATTGCCTAGCTCGAAGCTAATTCAAGCCAAACTGAAAAAATCTTAAAGGATATTCACAGCTTTTTTGTTTGATATTCAGCACTAGAAGCCCAGCAGATAATTTGGGACATGGGACATAGACAAATATTTGCAAAATGTAAGATAAAAAAACACGGACTCTGACTGTATCTGCACAAACCAAGAACAGCAATAAAAAAGCAAAAAGATTAGGAATTAAGAATTACTGTAGTACATTTTGTTAAGCGTTCTTTTTTTAGGAACAAAAGTTGGACAAACTAATGTTAATGTACTATAGATTGTAGAACGTATATTTTTCGTTTGTAAGGTATTTTAACTAAAGTCAAAAGTATACCGCTAACACTAAAATCAATGAGAACGAAGTTTGCTGGAGACCATTACGAGCACTTGCATTTTAGCATGATCAAAATACAGTAGTTACAGTAAAATAAGAAACACACTTTCGTGAATAACCAAATCAGACCAGCAAACACAAACCTCGTGCAGGAAAGAATCATCGTGAAGTCAATACCAGCGCCTTTTGTGAACATTAAATTGTCTTGTTTGTGGTTTGAATTTCGAGCACTTTGGTTGAATCAACATTGCTACAAATCACAAACTTGATGCAATAAAAGATGACATATTTAAAGGGGCATAGTTGTAGATTGAATATCATTAGTTAAACTTAAAAATACTTTAAAATTACGGCAGTGTAACGCTGCTTTTGCGCATACTTGCAAAAATCAAGAAAAGCTGTGCAGTTATACTTCTCTACCACAGCCATCCAACAGTTTGGTCAAAAGTGCTCGACATTTTTTTATGACAGAAGTTTGGTACAAGCATGAGGCTAATTTTTGCTCCAAATTTAAGGACAAATTAAGAACAATGCCCACCGTAGTACGAAAATAATAATTGAGAACACGAGCCTGTGAATTGCATTTTTGAGCATTCAGCAAACATTTTTTGGCTTTTCTTAGATTGTCATTTTTCATTATTTGAAGAAAAGAGTCATGGTCGATGATCTATGCAAAAAGACAACTTTCAACTCGGTAATAATGAATTTGTGTCATTTTATTTTTTAATAAAATCTAAGAACAAATAATCAAGGTTGAAAGTCCGGTCCTTGAAAGTTTAAGAACAGCCAGCTTCGATCCAAAATTTAATGGTTCTTAAAAAGATGTAAATGTTTTACTCCAATGAAAAAGTAAATGCTTTGAATAAAAAACTAGATCTTCTCGGAGACCAAAAATGCATCCAGCGGGCAACATGCTCTGTAATATATCAAGTGTACCATTACGGACGGGGGCAAAGTTTTTCAAATTTTTGAAAAAAATTACTGTTATTTGGATGACTATTGCAAAGTTTTTAACATCATTAAAAAGTTACATTGCTAAGATTAAGAAGCATTTAATAGAATTAAATTGTTTATTCCTCTCATCTCTACCGTACTTTCTGTTTAAGTCCAAAACACTTTTCAAAGCTTGCAAATTTGTGTTAAATGTGGTAAATGGTTAGGCTAAGGGAGCGACTTTAGCTTCTTTATAGTTGCACCATTGCACTGTATTACTTTATTCCCAATTGCTTCAAGTAAATTTTACGCAAATGCGGGGCTTCTTTTTTCTTAACGCAAGTTTTTGCAAAATACACAACAATTTTTTGAACACAGCAAGCTTCGTAAAATTTACACGAACTAACAGAATTTACAAGGCAAACAATCAAATCTTTATTCTCCTTAGTTTGGATCCGACTTCTCTAGGTGGGTGGCGCTACGGGGCTATAACTTCCCTATAGGAACGTCGACCAAAATACAGAATAAGGAAAATACCAAGTTTTTAGCTTTTCTGTGACAGTGCTTTGAACTGGAATGGACTAAAGCTGATTTAAGGCGTCTTTTGAAATATTTAGGGGGGCTAATTTGTCAAAAATATAACTCACAAGTCTGCAAAAATTTAAAAAATGGCCAAAAACTTGATCGCTTGTGAAAAAACGTTGAACATAGGTTTCATTAAAAAATATAAGCTCAGGAAAAGGTGGAGGATTTATTCAAAATTAGTTAAATACCCATCATTTCTCTTAAAATTTGTTCCATTAGTCGCCCCCTATTATCTTCTTAAAATATAGACGAATTGAAATACTCCTGGTGACATTTTTTGAATTATGGGATTTTATGATTTACCAACTTGTAAATGAGACGACTGAAATTTCACTATTAACCACTTATCCCACGTAGCCCATTTATGCAACACGTTTAATTATGCTTTTGCTCTGTTAATTTCCATGCCACGTTTCAAAAGCATTAAGTTTTATCGCGTGTGGGCAAGTGATATTGCAAAAAGGCCTAAAGAAGCGCCTTTCAATTTAAATCGAGAGATATCTTTTTTGTGTCATTTATATCTATAACATGATAATCTAAGATTGATGAAAAGGCACAACGAGAAGCTCACTCTTCTTAATGTTCATATGCCTGTGCTGAAGTTCAGCATTATTTTACACGGCGGTAGGAGGATTTTTGTTCCTTCCTACCTAACTTCTACAAACAAAACACTGATGGGAAAACGAAATTTGGCAGGCGGGTTGGAGTTCATCATAATTTTTTAGAAAAAGCGATTTTAAGTTGATGACGTCATCAATGTGACGTCACGGCCATATTTTCCAAAAAGACGTAATTTTTTATAACGTCACAA
This sequence comes from Trididemnum nubilum, assembly GCA_963965965.1. NCBI lineage: Eukaryota > Metazoa > Chordata > Ascidiacea > Aplousobranchia > Didemnidae > Trididemnum > Trididemnum nubilum. The sequence goes on along the minus strand of OZ014474.1, from coordinate 17,053,907 downwards.
GTGATTCAAATTTTCTATAAAGGTTTGTTTTTTGATACTAAGTCAATATAGGGCAGACCCTTTCAGGGTCATTTTTAAATTTCAACTTGCACGGGTGTTAGATTTTTGTCTTGAGCCAAAAAAATGAGAAATCCAAAATTTTTTTGAAATTGGACCTCGTTTAGATACTGCCCCCAAGGCTTTTTTGAATCGCGCCCCCTCAAATCTGAGAACACTCATAAAATTGGTATTACTAGTGCTAGATATACAATGTTGGTACTCATTTTTATCATTTTTCAGAGAGGAAGACAATGGTGGTCTTTAATTTAGCATTCGAGTTACTTTTAATTTTTTGAATTTTTTTTACAACTCAAGTTTTTCACAAGCTCATGAAGTTTTTAACATTTTCTTTCAAGTTTTAACTCAACTGTTTGCATGAAATGATGTATTACCAAAAAAATACCGTTAATGCAATACAAACAGCAATGATAGCTTTGATTTTATTAACTAGCATGAGAAATTTTTTTTGTGACGTAGTATTTTTTTTCTGATCCATTGCTTTTTTCTTTCAGCAATACTACACAGTGCTTCACCAATCTGCCTTTCCGAGCCAGCGATTCGTCCACTTGCTGTTGTCATTTTCACAGCACGTTCCACAGACTGCATATGATTAAGATAATTTAGTTGAAATGGTTGCTTAACGAATTGCTGGATGTCTGTACAGCTTTTGATCAATGGAGGCTTATGCAACACTAAATATATTTTTTGTGAGTGAGATAGATGACACCATTCCCGCGGCCGTTGCCTTTAAGTGTTTCCAGTGTATGGTGTTTCTGCAAAGATGTAGCTGGATAGATGAAATTCTTGGACTGGATCTCGTTCACCTTCCTGATTTCCTTCTTCAGCATATCTGATTTTCTACTACTGTTATGTATCACTTCGCTCACATAACTGCTTTACAATTAGGCCAGTGTTTCATCAACATATGAAATCACACACAACCTATCGTGGCAGCCCACCCAAACCTTCAAATCTCATGCGAGGGCAGTTTCTGCACTTGCCATCGCATCCTCTTCTCACATTACTATGATTAAAGTCTGACAACAAGGTTACCAGAAAGAGAACAGCCATTTATTTATTCGTATGGGCGTTGACTGGCATTGTTTATAGCAATTTGCTTTACTGGCAACTAGGCTAATTTTGGCATTTTGGGTTCAAAATTTGTAGTAGGCATTTACACAGTTATGTACACCTGACGATAACAAACAAGTTTGAAATATGCGTATAGTGTAGTAATATTGTAAATTGCTTATGTGATGTCATATGTGATGTCCATGCTTAGTTAGGCGAGTGCTATGTGATGATACTGGTCAAGAATCTTCTTTCTGGTGACCTTATTGTCAGATTTTGATCAGAGTAATATGAAAAGAGGGTACAATGGCAAGTGCAGAAATTGCTCTCGTGTGGGGTTTGAAGGTTCGGGTGGGCAATACCAGGATGGGTTATGTGTGAATTCAGATGCTGACAAAACACTAGCCCAATGGGGAAGCAGACAAGTGAGTAAGTGCTACATCACAGTTGTAGAAAATTTGTCAAAAATCTGGTATGTAACTTCTGAATATCTAATTTTCTGAATAATATTGACAGATTTCGGGCAGCAAATTTGATATTTTGCTTATGCCGAAAAATTGCGGTTGGCTATACTGGGACATGAAGACAAGACTGTAAGAGCAAATTCTATCAATATTATTCAAAATATCAGAAATGCTGAAGAAAGAAATCAGGAAGGTGAATGAGCCTCCATTGATCAAAAGCTGTACAGATATCCAGCAATTCGTTAAGCAACCGTTTCAACTAAATTATCTTAATCATATGCAGTCTGTGGAACGTGCTGTGAAAATGACAACAGCAAGTGGACGAATCGCTGGCTCGGAAAGGCAGATTGGTGAAGCACTGTGTAGTATTGCTGAAAGAAAAAAGCAATGGATCAGAAAAAAAATACTACGTCACAATGTATTGCATTAACGGTATTTTTTTGGTAATACATCATTTCATGCAAACAGTTGAGTTAAAACTTGAAAGAATTTATTAAGAACAATGTACTGAGAAAATTAATAATAAGCTATAGACAGTATACAGAATCTTATAGGCACAATCAAACCTTTGATTAACAGCCTAAGACATACTGTTTCGGAATCGACATTCGTCTTTTATTCCTCGTCAGTATAGCTAGGACTACAGGTATGAACATGAGCGTAGAAAGGCAAAGAATCGCAAATTAACCAGATCATGACACATTTTTTTTTTTTCCAAAAATACAAAGTATAATCACAAAATTACAAGAGATAATTCTAATAGTTCAATGTAAAAAAATTTTCTATAGCATGCCTTAGACAGCTGTTTCGCCCAATCTCAGGGCTCATCAGTAAGGCTAGCAAGGTCAAAAAAGACAAATATCACCAGTGATAAAAATCTTCAAAACAAGTATCTTTACCAATTTACCAATCAATGAATAAATCTTTACCGATTGCGTTTATAATACATAAATCTTTACCCATCATTCAGTCAATTTTAACCAAAATAGATAAATCTTAGCTGAAAAATCCTTACCCATTAAAATTACAGCAATTAATTAAATCTTTACCGAATGAAACTATTGATATAAATCAAATCGTTACCGACTAAAGTACAAATCTTACCTTACAGAAGAGCGATAGAAGAAAATTTTTTTACATTGAACTATTAGAATTATCTCTTGTAATTTTGTGATTATACTTTATATTTTTGGAAAAAAAAAAATGTGTCATGATCTGGTTAATTTGCGATTCTTTGCCTTTCTACGCTCATGTTCATACCTGTAGTCTTAGCTATACTGACGAGGAATAAAAGACGAATGTCGATTCCGAAACAGTATGTCTTAGGCTGTTAATCAAAGGTTTGATTGTGCCTATAAGACTCTGTATACTGTCTATAGCTTATTATTAACTTGAAAGAAAATGTTAAAAACTTCATGAGCTTGTGAAAAACTTGAGTTGTAAAAAAAATTCAAAAAATTAAAAGTAACTCGAATGCTAAATTAAAGACCACCATTGTCTTCCTCTCTGAAAAATGATAAAAATGAGTACCAACATTGTATATCTAGCACTAGTAATACCAATTTTATGAGTGTTCTCAGATTTGAGGGGGCGCGATTCAAAAAAGCCCCGGGGGCAGTATCTAAACGAGGTCCAATTTCAAAAAAATTTTGGATTTCTCATTTTTTTGGCTCAAGACAAAAATCTAACACCCGTGCAAGTTGAAATTAAAAAATGATCCTGAAAGGGTCTGCCCTAAGTCATAAAATGCCTAAGCCAAGTTAGTTACGCCGCAAAAAGTCTTATGACGTCATTTAAGTCAAGTATTGGCCAAAAAATGCTCAGATTTCGGAAAGTGACTGCAAAAAAACTCAAAAACAGGAAAACTTCTCGTAACCTTAGCGAGTTCAAATTTTCAAGAGTTATTTATGACGACTTTTGAATCAAAGTCAAGTTGATTTAAAATGAAAATCTTTTTTCTAAAAGGATTTATCACAAAAAAACGAGAGAGAAGGCAAAATTGCCTTCCACCTCGTTTTTTTTTTGATAAATTACAAACGCTAGATACATATGAAAATATCGCGTCATTAATCACATTTTCAACATTATCCTCTGTGATCATCACGAAAAGTAAAAATAATTTGTTAATACGGTATCACTTTTATAGTGAGTTTGTACTGCAAAATGTACTACAAAAGTTAGTTAGCGTTCGCTGTGGTGTATTTTCATCTCATCCACCCACATTTTCTTGTCCATTTACATCGGTCAAATGTCAATACCATTGCACTGATCCAATGCCTATCAAAGTTTTCAGAGTAGCAGTTCTGCTATCATTTTTAACATACTAGCAAAATCCTTCTTCTTTCTTCATTGCCCGCTTTTCCGTTAGGGTTGCGGGAGCAGCAGCTTGAGATTAAACCGCCACACTTCACGGTCTTAGATCACATCCATCATTTCGCTTGGGTGAAGTCCCAAGCGATTCCATCCAAGATATCAATGTAATTAGCCCATCTAGTTCTACTCCGTCCAACTGGTCTTCTTCCATTTGCTTTGGCAAGTAAAGCTTGTTTGGGAATAACTTTCCTGAGGCATTATGCTTCAGGCGCTTAGCCAGAAATTCGCAATGGGGGAGGCTGTTTGGGGGGTCTGGGGGCAGAGCCTCCAGCGCTCGAAAATTTTGCATTTTTTTGCAAAAATAACTTCATTTTAGGGCTATTTTGATAAAAAAATAAGGCTTTTAAAACGTGGCTTAGAAATTGGCAGTGCAAACATGATTAAACTGGTGGCATAAATGAACTATTTGGGAGGTGGCTATTGGTAAGATGTTAGTTCTTTTGTTTAGATGCTGGTAAATTATAAAATCGAATAGTTCAATAAAACTCACACGGAGTAATCTATTTCGTATACAGTTTATAGAGAAAACTAATTGTGGGGGCTAATGAAAAGAGATTTGAGAGAATTGATTGAAAATTAGCTAATACTGAATAGCCCCCCCCCTATTCCTTAGTTTATAGTATATTTGTTGATGACACCTATGTTTAGCATTTTTACACTTCCGATCAAATTTGATTGCTTATTTTTGACCATTTTTCAAAGTTTTCATTTATTTGTTAATTTTATTTTTGACAAATAACCCCCCCTCCTGAATAGATGTTTCAAAAGATGTTTTAAAACCCTATTCGGTCCACTCCAGTGCATAAAACAGTCTCAAAAGTGCTAAAAACGTCGTGTTTTTCCAATTCTGCATTTTGGTCGACATGCCAATGGGGGGGGGGGCTATAGCCCCTCCCGCCCCCTGGCTTCGCTACTGTTGTGCTTACATGGCAAAACCATCTAAGCTGAGATCTTTTAATTCGGAGAAGTAACGACTAAATCTTCAGAGATTTTTGAATCTCTAGAGTAACTAATTCTTCGATTCTTCGTAAAAATCTCATTTCGGACGCTTGCACTTGTGATCGCACTATTTCGGTCATTATCCAAGATTCATGCCCTTAAGTGAGAATGGGGACAAAAAATCTTTTGAAAATTGAGGCCTTTGCCTTTTTCGACAATTGTCGTTTCAGGACAACCGAGTAGTGCAAAGCTCGCATTATTGCACTAGCCTTGCCAATTCGGGTATCGAGTTCTTCGTCTTGCCTTCCGTCACTCGTAAATGCAACACCAAGATACCTGAACTTCTCTACCTGTTTCAGTGTCGCTCCATTCACTTGCAACGCGCACTGATCAGGGTTTCTTGAAAGATGAAGTACCTCAGTTTTGGCCATGCTTATTTTCATTCCGGCGGTGTCGCATGCATCTGCACAGCTATTTAATGCGCGCTGTAGGCCAGATTCTGTGGAAGAAAGCGGAACCAAATCACCAGCGAATAACAGACGACAAATTTTGCAATTTCCAATCGAGACACACTCATCAGCTTGGCTGCATTTGTCGATCCAATTCATGTAAACAATGAAAAGGAGAGGTGACAAAACGCACCTTGCCGGGGTCCAACGTCCAAATAAAACGGCTTTGATTGCTTGCCATTTATCCGAACGCAAACCTCCGGTCGGCAGAGAGTGAGTAAATGGAGTGTAACAACTGACCATCAATGCCATACTCCCCCAAATCCTTCCAAAATTATTCCGAGGAACTCGGTCATATGCTTTTTCAAGATCGACAAAGCATGTGATGAGATCTTTGCTATACTGTACTCCCAAGATTTCTCGAAGATTTGCATCAGCATGAAGATTTGGTTCGCAGCAGAGATGGAACCGGTCAGGATTTTCTCGACCCGACCCGACCGGTAAATTTCAAAATCATATCCGGTTGACCGGCCCGGTCGACCGGTTTTTTTTTCAGAAGGTTTTGCTCACTGTTCAATATATCTAATGAAAAATTTTCAAAGGGAGGGGCATGGGTGAGGTGTTAAAATTTGTGACTTTGGACGGGGGTCTCGGAAAAAAAACGCAAAAAAACTTTTGCGTTTTTTAGCAAAAATGACTCAATTTTAAGACCTTTTTTGGTTAAGTTTCGGTTTGAATGACCTGTTTTGAGCAGCGCAAAACGTGCACAAAATAAGCATAAAAAGCACTGGAGAGCACAAGCTGAATTAATAAACGTTCTTTCTAATGATATTATGCGTAAGGCCAAAAAATAAAGTTACAACTTTTTAGCTAATGGTGGCAGATTATTTGCAATTTGCCGAGCAGCAAACACTAAACTTTTTTTCGGCAGTGCTGCCTTTGCAGTTACAAAAAGATATATAAGAAAAAAATAACAGCAAAAGGTAGGTTACAGTAAAAACATACGAACATCACAATACTTGTACTATTGTACCCATAAACATTAAAATGATGGAGCAATAACATTATACGATATTAAAAATTATGTCACTAACAGCGAGAAAAAAAAGGAATACTGAAAAATTATATCACTAACAGCGTGAAAAAAATTAATAATATTCGCAACAACTAGGCTGCTTCACTAACAGTTTGAGAAAGTCAGAAAAGGATCTATTGCAAAACATTATGTACTGGAAAAGGTTTTTAGCTCAACAGAAATTTATATACGGACGGAACAATTAATATATATCTCTGTTGAGCTAAAAACCTTTTCCAGTACATAATGTTTTGCAATAGATCCTTTTCATACTTTCTCAAACTGTTAGTGAAGCAGCCTAGTTGTTACGAATATTATTAATTTTTTTCACGCTGTTAGTGACATAATTTTCAATATCAGATAATGTTATTGCTCCATCATTTTAATGTTTTTGGGTATAATAGTATATAAGTATTGTGATGTTCGTATGTTTTTACTGTTATCTACCTTTTGCTGTTAGTTTTTTCTTATTTATCTTTTTGTAACTGCAAAGGCAGCACTGCCGAAAATTGTTCTGAAGAAGCTTCCCGGTTTGGGAAGCGAAACGTCAAACCAATAAATAAACTCATCGGTAGTACGAAGTCGTTATGAATAACTATCCCGATGAACGCAACGCGTCCGTTATTTTCATTGAAAACACTAAATTGTTATGACATTGGCTAGAAAACATTCGAAATATAATGTGCCCCAGGAGTTTGTAGAAATGCTGCTACTTCAGAACAAGCCATGGTTAGTTAGATATAAAAAAACAAGAGCTATGTCTTTCTTGCCCAGTGTAGAGTGTGGTAAATTAAAGTTGAAACAAGCTTTTCAAAGCGGCAAGATTTTAGCATGTAGCAAAAAATCTGAAATCTGCGCCACTTCTTCTCTTAAGCTGATTAAAACGATGCTAAAATGCCAGGTAGCGCAAGTCTCTTTCGCATGCATGCTTTATTAGAATCTGATTACGCGATTTTAACGTATGTTTTGCACTTTTTTGCTTTGTGCCGTGGCCCAAATCGGGAGGCATGGCACAATACTCCCACCATAATAGTCCCTGGATGTGCATGTCTTAATGGTCACAGCATATCAGTCACAGCTTGAAACCATTCAACAAGTGTTTTCGAAAGGTGTGGTTTGATAATACTGATTTTTTGTAAAAAGTTTTATTTATGATAAAATATATAAGTACATTTCAGTTGGTGCTTAGATGTCTTTTAGTTGCCAGAAAGGAGAATTCAATCGGTTTTTCAACCGGCTTGACCGGCCGGTCGAAGAATCTCGACCCGACCGGCAACCCGACCGGTTTCCATCTCTGGTTTGCAGTGCTGCGACCCGGACGAAAACCGCTCTGACCATCCTCCAGTTTTGATTCCAATATTTCTCGGCATTTTCTTTTAAGGCATTTGGAATATACTTTCCCTGGCAAACTAAGGAGTGATATCTCTCTGTAATTCGTACATTGCTTGCGATCTCCCTTCTTGAATATCTAAATAATCACATCTGTTCGCCAATCTCGGGGAGCTTTGCCATACTTCCTCGCAACTTGGCACACTCGCGTTAACCAGAGAATTCCTTTTCCGGTCAGCGCTTTGAACATTTAGGGTCTGATTTTATTTTCACCAGCAGCTTTTCTCAATTTTATCCCTTTAATTGCCGTGTCCACTTCTGCTACAGCGAAAAACGTCCTCTTCCCCTAAATGTGTCACTTCTTGTGTGTCTCAATTCGATGCCTTTACAGAATTCAAAAAAATTTCAAAGTATTCTCTCCATCGTGAAAGCATTTTGTTCACATCCGTTAGAACGTTATCTGCATATTCCTTGATGGAGTACGTGACACTCGATCTTTTGCCACGTAAACGGCGGATCCCCGTGGGCACAAACTTAGTCAAATAGACTTTTAAACATAGTCTAGATTTATGCAGAAGACGTAATTTGGATGGTTTAATTTTTGTATAAACGTTGTCTATTTTGCAAAAATTGCATATAGTTGATTAGACGTTTTTACAAAGAAGTCGAATAGACGTAACTCTTAGATCTTAACACGTTGTTTAATTTGGGTATATTCGGCGTCTTTGTAAAGACATCTATTCAACTTTGTGCATTTTGCAAAATAGACAACATTTAGACCATTTTTTTGTTTTAGACGTCTTTTAGACGTTTTGTTCCCACTGTGATGGTCTGCAAAATACTTTGTTTGCCAGAAACTATTTGGAATCCAACCGAAAACCAAACTCTTCCCATGACTTCTCCTTGGATTTCTTTACTGCCAAAGTTGCCGCTTTTCGCGCCTCGGTGGTCTATCGGCATTGCAAATCAGATGACGACATGTCCTGTAGCAAGGCCTTGAACGCATCTTTCTTTGCTCGAATAGCTTCTTTAACCTCTTGGTTCCACCAAGGTGTTCCTTTCTCATTTGAACTATACTTCGTCTGGCTTTTACCATCAGACATATGTGGCATGGGTAACCCTATTAGGAGAACTGAATCTCCAGCCAGTACAGCCAAACGCTATGCAGTTTAATAAGTTTTTGGTGCGAGTTGCATATTACTATTGCAATTTTCAGCCGCCAAAGTCCAAATTATCAGATCATTTCTGCTATGAAATCGATTTACACTTTATGTACAAGAACCAGCATATTATTAGTTGAGGCTGGCTGTTCTTAATTTTTTGCCAATGTTCAGCCTCATCGTTTCTAAAATTTGAGAGCATCGATGTCAATTTTAACAACCAAATTTGTAAAGCTGTTTAATTCCTAATGCTCTGACAGCTTGAGTAAACGCTTTTTTGCTGTTTTTACAGCATTGTAAAATTGCAAAAGCCAAAAAGCGAGTTTTTTTCAATTTAAACAACAAGCAAATATTTTCTCCATTGCCTTCGCAATGCGCAACAGCACTTCATTATCTTGGAATCGTTGCAATTTTGCTTGCAAAAACTGGCAAATCACTAAAATTTCATCGTTTGAATCAGAGCAGAATTTAGCTTCTTTTTAGATTTAAAATTAAAATGCACGAGCAAACTTGACTTCTTGCCTTTAGTTTAGCGAGTATTTCATTCGCTAGCGCCTCTTAAAAATACTCCTTGTTAATCCGAGCTTGGAAATTTCTGTATAATGCCGGCATAAACTGGGGCGAACAAAAATTTTAAACACAGTAACCAACAATTCAAGATCGCACGTTTGAAAAACTTTAAGAATCATAGTGGTTCTTTGTGATGTCTTTTTTTGAAATAGCGCAGCAGTGAGAGGAAAAGCTTAAATTAGTGTCAACCGCGGTGACACCTCAATCGAATTTACGATCATAGTTTATGGCAACACCATTAATTTTGTAATTAAATTATGAAAAAAAGACCCAATTTCATTACAAAACACTTTTTAACTGAAATATCCATTTGTCATTTCGCTGCTCATTCTACAATCAAAGTCTAAACAATTTTGTAACTGCACTTGATCAACGTCAGACTTGACTTCTCGTCAAATTTTAAAGTCGTCTGCCAGTTTTGCAAATAGTACTTTACTCTCTTACAGCACACTAGCTAAATGATTAATGTAAGGAATAAATGCAAGAAGTCCTGTAAGCATGTGCCCTGGTCTATAACTGCTAGTATTGGCACTGGATTGGATCTAGCATTTTCAACTTTTACAACTTTTTTACAATTAGCTAAGAATTTTTTTATCCATTCTAGTACTTTTCCAGGAATGCCATAGAACGTTAGTTTGAGTTTTTGGTTTGATAAACAACTTGTCATGGGCGAATTTGTCAAAAGCTTTGCTAAAGTCCTGGTAAATGATTTTGGTGTAATTTTGGAATTACGAGCCTATTGCCAGAGTGAAGTGCAATGAACTAATTGCGTTACTGTTGATTTTTGCGACTTAAAAAAAACACTTTGTTTTCTACCCAAAAGTCTTTCTTCACTTAAAAAAAGCGTAATATGATTTTTGGCTATAGCTTCCATAAGTTTACGTACAAACGATGTCAATGAGACTGGCCTGTAATTAATTGCTTGAGATTTTGAACTCTTTATATGTATCGGCATATTATTGGGCATATTTATAACAAGCATCTTTGTCCGTCAGATGTCGCCAAAAAACCAGTGTTGCAAAGACACAATATGAAATATCTAAGCATATTCAGTTCGCACAATCTGGCCTGTTGAAACGTGGAGGTTACTTCAAAAACTTAGCCTGATCACCCAGATCTAAAAAAATGTGAATATTGTATAGCGGAAGTTGCAAAATAATTACCTGGTAGAGGGCCAGTAGCATACTTGTTCAACCCGAAATTGACTAAAGTTTTCGAGTCAGTTTAGTTAATCAGCAAAGCAAATACTTGTTGAAAATATATCGGTGGCACACACACAAAAAAAGTAAGCGGCAACACCTTAAAGGAAACACATACGGGAAAGGTTAGAATGAGAATGCATATTATCAACCCTTCCAGTCCCATCACGTGATTAAGCCAATTTTGGTAAAACCCTTCTTTTTTCATTCATGTTTGATTTGGGGAGATGAAATAGAATTTGGTGGATTAAATATACTCGATATGATTTCCCTAACCCTAATTTGGACGAAAAAAAGAGGTTTCACCAAAATTGGCTTGACCTCGTGATGTGACTGGAAGGGTTGATAATATGCATTCTAGTCTTACCCATTTGTGACATCACAACAGAGATGAGTTTGCAAACGTTTCTCGCTAAGAAACCCGATGCTCGATGAGAAAGATAAAAAAATTCTGCTTTAAAAAGCAATTGCAATTCAAACTAAATTCATCGGTGGCAGTAAACGAGTGATATCTAATCTGTTGTATCAAAGTTAGACCAGCTTTGGTGATGTTTTTAGCCTATGAATGATTTAAAATTTGAAGCCAAAAACGATTATATTATAGACAGAGATGGGCACGCGCTACTTCAAAAGTAGCGCCGCTCCCGCTACTTGCCCTAAAAAGTAGCGTCGCTACCGCTACCCGCTACTCGTCTTCAAAAGTAGCGCGCTACCGCTATCGCTACTTTACCACGAAAGTAGCGGCGCTACCCGCTACCGCTATACCCGCTACTTTGAACAACGTGTAAATTTTTTTCGCAGTTACTTATGAATAATTGGACATATAATGGGATAATTAAAAAGATAAATTAGGTTATCATTGACTGTCTTTTGAAAAGCATACCTAAAAAACTATACGTTTTTTGAAATCAGAATATTTTGGGTTTGGGCTGAGTATTTTTATATTTTTACGTACGGTACTTTCAACCTCATCTGCTCTTAACCCTGGTTGGAATATAAAGTGACGTAAATTAAATTAGGTATAGAGTGGCCTATCTATTTTTGTTTATTTAAAAGTTAACTTTTGTTTAAAGTAGATCATTATTATTAATAACCGATCAGTGGTGGAGTAGATAGAGCGTATGCTACTGAAACGGTAACGACACGATTTCGATTCTCGGTCGGGTCAAACCAAAGACTATTAAACGTGGTATTCGCAACTTCCCTTCTTGACGTTCAGCAATTAAAGGGAAAGAGTGAAACCTCTGCCAAGTGTGGTAAAACATAAGCATTACACTGAAAACAATTTAATGCAATATGCGCTGCGCTATGGCAACGCGTTTCGACCTTCAAGTCCTTAGATGGGCACAAGTCCGTTAATCGTTAATCCGTTAATAACGAAGCTAACTTTTTCTTGAACTCGTTAATCCGTTAAAAAGTTTTTTCATGTTAACGGACTAAATTAACTTCTGTTAAGTTCTGTTAACGGACTCAATTAACTTCCGTTAAGTTCTGTTAACTTCCGTCAAGGTTTTTATGGTTAATATCTTGCACAATTTATTCATCGCATGACCGTACCGTTACAAACCAGTTTGCACTGGTAACACTTCTTGCGTAATAGCACAAGTTTTTTAGAAGAAAGCGAAAAAAGGAGCTCTTTTTTGTGGCAAATAATAAGCTGCAGCCTCACGGGTCTATTAATTATCGCTGTTCACAATTTCCAAAGATTTTCCGATCGTAACTTCTTAGTGCATTTGAACGTATTTTTATCTTGAAATTAGATTAGACTGAAAAATGTAACTTCCGAAACACAAAAAAACACCACAGCAATAAATATTTCCTTACAATCAGGTCAACAGCGTCAATACGTGTCCTAGAAGCGAGTGAATGAAAAGAAATGTGAATTACACGCAAAATGTTAACGAATTAACGGACTTCATTAACTTCCGTTCATTAAAGCTGAAAATAACGGATTAACTTTAACGGAGGTGTGAAGTTTGTTAACGGACTAGAGGTTAACGAAGCTAACGTTTTGCATGAACTTGCCCACCTATGCTCAAGTCTCATCAGGCGGCAATAACACAATATATATATCACTTAAAACATAACATACACATTGTGAGATTAAGTTAAAATTCAGGTAGAAAATTTCTACAGTATACGTAGGTGGCAGCTTGACTCGAAGACCAAAAGGTCCCTTTGCTATCTCCAGGCCAAAGCAACTAGGTGAATAAAATGTAATCACAGTTAAGCCTATACTGTAAGAAAAATCATTAAAAGCAACTATGGCAATATAGAAAAGATCAAGAGAACGCCATTGATTATCTGCAAATGAGTTGAATCAGATAATGCTCTTTAAATTTTTTTTTTCTGCTAAGGCTAGCTTTGATCCAAATTTTTTTTTTTAATTTTGAGCAAAACTGAGTTTCGTGCTCTTATAAAAGTAATATTGTTCTTTCAATAAAAAAGTATCCAATAAATTATTAACGACATTTTTGTGATCAAAAATAGAGCTCTTATATTCTTTAGATCAGTAGTTCTCAAACCTTTGTTCAAAGCGATCCAAAGTTATTGAAAAAGTCAAATGTGTGACATTAAACGAGCCATTTTTGTGGAAAGTGAGGTAAAGACCAAAAAAAAAAAAAAAAAGGTTTTCACTAAGTCATTTTTTATTATTACTTTAAGGTTTTATGCATATTTCACCCTTTATGGATGTCTATAAAAAGAAACCAAGCAACCCAAAAGAGTTTTCAGACGACCCAACTTTGGGTCGAAGCTCATAGGTTGAGAACCATGGATTAAGATTGCTCAAATTACAGCTATGCTTCGAAATTTTTCGTTAATTATGTTTTATATTTATTGTTGAAACAAAAACAAACTCTTAATCAACCCTGAACATTGCTTTGCAAACAAACAAACAAACAAAAAAATGGTTTGACAGCAACAGCAAATCACAGTAACAGAACTCCCCAAAATTTTTTTCAAAGTTTATTTTTTTGTTTTGTTTTTTTGTTATTTTTGTTTGACCATCAACTAAAATAAACCTTGTTTATTTGTTTACTTAGAATTGACGGAAAAAGCTACCGCATTTCGATGAAGACTTTTTTTTGGTTTTCACCTAAAATTAATGAAAAAAATTACTGCATTTCGTTGTTTTCATACCGCACCCCCCAAAAAATCGTTTTTGTCCCCCCTCCTTACAAGCACACTACTCTGTTGCCGGGCCAGCCTCTAACTGTCTAATGCGGCCTAAGCAAGCGCAAGTCTCTAATCCGGTGCCTATCTGCATCTTTGCAATTTTTTAGTTCGCTTTTTGCCAACAGACCTACTATCAGTTTAAAATAACTAACCTAAAGCTGTAGTAGACTTAGGCTATACGCTACTCCTGTTCAAATGCAACTGCTATCGAACCACGGCCATGTGGATATAGTTTAGCTCAGACTTTAGATGACAATGATCACCCGTACAAATCTATTGTTGGAAATAGCAAAACGTAAAAATTCATCATTCCAACGCCACAAACAAAGTTATTTCGGCATTCTCACCCGTACTTACAATTTTGTAAACCAAATATACCAATTACTAATGTATCTGTTTTTGATTTCATTAAACATATTACAATAAGCACGTGAAATAAGTAGCGGTAGCGGATTGTTCATTTTCTAAAAGTAGCGGCGCTATCGCTACCGCTACTTGCCCAAAAAAGTAGCGTCGCTAACGCTACCCGCTACTCGGTTTGTATAGTAGCGGCGCTACCGCTCCCGCTACTCAAAAAGTAGCGGTAGCAGTAGCGCCGCTACTACAGTAGCGCGCTACTGTCTATCTCTAATTATAGATCAGTACTGGCAGCCTTGGTCTGCTGGTACCAATAGCAGGGGCCAAGTTTTCAGATTTGGTTTGGCGACTTACAGCTACTAGTTAGTAAGCTGTAGGATCATGCCTACTGTATTATTGCGCTAATTTTTGATCACAGATCTGAGATTAGCCAACACTCAGGATATACATCAAACATCGTGTTCCTTAGTCAGCGAGAAATTTTTGCAAACTCATGCCTGTTGTGATGTCACAAATTGGGACGGAGTCAAACGGATTGAATTGTATTTTTGCGAATAAGGGTATTGGGGAGAAATATTTGGGGCACTTCTTTATTTTCTCAAGTAGTTCTCATTTCTTCAAAAAAAAACGATTTCGAGCAATGTCTCTTTCAGATTGAGAAAATTTATTTGCATGTGAATAATGAGTTTTTGTGTGTTCATAAATTTACAGTTCAAGTTTAGAAGTTTTACAGATGATTACTGGATTCTATTTCTATTTTTAGAAACACAAACGATTTTAAACTGCTCAAACACTTTCAGTATAAACATCAGAAAGTTCGGCTGTAAAAATATATTCCTAGAAATATTGACTTTCAGCTTGGTTTGACAATGATTGGCAGCAAAATTTCTGCTTACCAAGTTGCTATGCAGGCGGAGATTAGCGACGCAGCAACAACTTTAAACGAATTCTTGCATAAAGAAGATATAGAACGATTTAAAATTATTCAGAGTTGTCAAAAAAATGATGTACATCGAGTTGGAGAAAAAACAAACCACCATAAAACTATTTGCATAAATAAACTTTTAGAAAGAGAAACACGCCGGATATCCGAGAAAACGCAAGAAGTTTTAGATGAATATGACTCCACTATGATGAAAAGTTGTTCAGGAATAGGTGAGATACAGTTAAGTGCAATTCACAAAAAAGCAGCAGAGAAAGCGGAAAACGAGTTACATGCACTACCAACTTTAACTGAAAACGTGACTCTTTGGAAAATCAATAAAAAGACTCTTAAAGAAACGATTGCTAGAAAGCAAAAGCACTATTTTCTAATGAACCAGTTGTATCTTGATAAGCGTAGCAGAGATGTAAAACAAAGCGCGTCTAAAATTACGATGGAAAGGTATATGGACCCGAGCAATATCAGAGTAAATGTAAAAAAAGATGGAATTCTTGGTCGCGGCGGATTCGGAACAGTCAGGATTGGATTCATCGAGTTTTACGGACTAGTGGCAGTAAAAAGTCCGCAATTTCGTGGCTCTGGCGGAGAAATTAGGAGCGCCGAACGAAACTGTATCAGAGAAATTGAACTTCTGCATCACGCAAACCACGACAATATTCTTCGAATTTTAGGATACAGTTCTTGGAGAGAATCGCTGGTTTTAATTACCGAATACATGCCAGGTGGAAATCTTAGTACTCTCCTGCTTTTCAAAGATGAAAGAGGCAATTTTTTGGCTCCTGAACTACCAGATATTCTGCGTCTTCGTTTTAGCTCCGACATCAGCAGCGGAGTTACTTACCTAGACTTTGCATTTTTTGATCAAAGAATCGTACATGGGGACATTAAACCAAGTAATGTCTTGCTTACAAGTGACTTGAGGTGCAAAGTTGGAGATTTTGGAGGTGCAAACATTGCAACATGCACTGAATTTGCTAATCTTGCAGGAAATAATGGCTACCGTGGTGAATGGACCCAAGGCTACGTTGCTCCAGAGCGGCTCTATAACCCTAATCTTCGAGCTAGCAAAGCAATGGATGTTTACAGTTTTGGAATGACGTTTTTTGCGATTCTTCGTCGTCAGCATCCCAGCATTGATGTCAACAGAAACAAAGAGGAAGTTACAAACTATTGTAAGCATTTACCTTTCCAGCAGTGGGATTTCAAGCAGCTGATCATTAAATGCGTTGACCACGACCCCACGAAAAGACCTGAAATGTTGGAGGTGAGGAACAAATTGAAACGTTTACTTGGCAAACACGACGATGCAGTAATTGCTAAAAATGTTGCCGATGTTTTGAAAACGTACAAGAGCAAATCCTTTGTCGACAGTCTTTCTGACTTCACTCCATTAAAAAATGCTTCTGATTTTTGAAAAAAAAAAGTAACTAACAGCATACCACAGATTTCTGACTCAAAGCAAAATGAGACTGTAAACTGACAATCCCCTTTTGGGCAGAATCGATCTTTGTAAACGAGTAGCGAATATTTGGACGATAGAGTTTCGTTATCTGTCGCAGAAGCTTTAATATGACTAATGCTCCCGACCTATACCTGTACGAAAATGCCGAAACTTTATTTTCCCTTTTGTATTGCTAATTTTTCATTCAAGCATATTCTGACAAGCTTTGTTCGAATTGGCAAGTAGGTCTATGCCAAGTTTGTCTCCAAAACAGGGCAAGCTATAGAATGAGTTAAAGTGGAAAACGATTTCCCATTTTCATACACCGGACAATTTTTCCACTCCATGTCAATTCAATATTATATTTTGTACTACCTTTTTCCATGTTATTCCACGCTAAAAGTGCGCTTACAGCTTTCAGTCTTGTGAGCGTAGTTGAAGTTACTTAATTCGTTAAGAATTTCTTTTCAATTCTGCTCTGCTTATTGCAGCAGTTGAAGCGAGCTGGGCTGAGTTGAAAAACTGTACAAAAGAATAACTAACTTAAGTCGCATTACATTCAACTCGAGCAAAGACACTAAACCCGCCTTATTGGTGATTTCCCGTTGGCGATATTTTGTTTTCAGCAAGGTACGATTTTTCAATCAAACGTTGTTTAACGTAGTCTAAATAACATCCTCGTAGGCACTCGTAGATATCTGCAATCTTCTCAAACATTACTGTGGTTTTTGCGTGTTTTTGCCATGGTAAAAAAAAAGTAAAATGCATAAAATTTAGTGTAATAGGGCCAAAATTTAGCTAAAAAGTATCATTTTTTTCAACAGTTGAAGTTATAAACCAAGACCAATGAAAATCGATATTTGTATCTTTTTTGTTAACTTGTAAATCCACACCCCCTTTAACTATCTTGAATTAGCATCTGTTGTGAAATTACTAACATCTGCAACAGAGTTGTAACCGGGTCGACAAATATAAGCCCGAATCCGAAAAGGGGCTTCAAGCCAAAATCAAGCACGAAAAAGCCCCAAAGTTAAGTTGGCTAAAAATGAGTACAGTTATATGATTGCTCGTATGCGGAACTATATACTGCTGATCAACTGAGACGCAATAATAATTGTAATGAAAAATAATTGTAATAATGTGTTGTAATAATCGTTTTGATTCTTAAACGAAGTCGTCATTCAGTTCCCAGAGTTATATCAATTACGTTTCACAAGTCTTAAACACAAGGCAAGCATGCTTATCAACCCCACATTAAGCCTGACATTTTGTCAATCTTAAAGCCGAACTCGACCCGGAAGGCCATGCCCGATTTAGTTATCACTTAGACCTGCAGGACAAGTGATCAAAAATGGCACTTGCGCAAACAAAATAGTGTTATATCTAAGCAGAATTTTTTTTCTTTTTCTTGATTGCGTATTATCAAGCTTGCGCAAAGATCTGATTATTTGTTGGGTTTGAACCTTTTTTCAAGGCAAAAGCATTCTACGACTATGTTTCACTGCCGGCGCAAAGGTACAATTTTTGAAAGAGTAACAGCTGGAAATTTGACTAAAAACAAACCGGCAAAAGTGCATGTTATTGCAGGTTACATGTAGAACCTTGTCGAAAGTAAATTCTCGCTCGTTGGACAGTGCCATAAAGGGGCATTCAAGTCAAGTTTTTTACTTCTGAATAAAATGTTGGGAAAAACCTAACAATGCATTCTCATTAAGCTTTTCTACGTCTTTCCATATTCAAGATTTTGTAGTTCAAAATTAACAATTTTTCTCTTACTTCAATGTTGCCATTTTGTCAGTATTGTAATTGCAATTGTAATTACGTTTTTATTCACTAAGTTGCCTTGGCCAGAAGACAGCGAAGGGACCTTTCGGATTTCGAGTCAAGCTACCAAGCTGCCACCTGCCCACATGGTAGAGGCTTCACACTATCCCTTTAATAGCTGAACGTCAACCAACCGGGAATCGAACCAGAGTCTACCGTTTCAGTAGCAGACACTCTATCCACTTGACCACAGATCTGTTATACTGGTACGTATATTGTGGCAGAAGATTAACTTAACTTTTGAAAAGCTGGTTTACAACTTGTTTGTTTAAATTTTTTTTTTCAAGTTTCATATTTCAAATTTTTGCTTGGCTTTTGGGGTTCAAAATTTGTAGTAGACGCTTCCTGATGATATCAAACAAGTTTAAAATATGCAAATAGCGTACTATTATGGTAAATTGCTAATGTGATATTTTATATGGTGTCCATGCTTAGTGATATGCGGTTGAGCTAAAGTAAAGTGCCAGTGTGATACTGGTCGAAAATCCTATTTCTGGTGACCTTGTCGTCAGACTTTGATCAGAGTAATCTGAGAAGAGGGTACGATGTCAAGAGCAGAAATTGCCCTCATGTGTGGTTTGAAGGCTCGGGTGAGCTGCCAGGATAGGTTATGTGCGAATTAAGATGCTGATGGAACACAAGCCTAATGGGAAAGCAGATATGTGAGGTACCTTACAGTTGTAAAAAGGTTTATGTTTCAAATCTGCTATGTAACTTGTGTATTAGCGAATTGTTTTGTATAGTAAACTATTCTTAGTTTGTGATTTAAAGTATGTAGTTAGAGATGCATTGTATCTAGAACAACATTAATCTTTGTATTGTAAATCAAAGTTTAAATTAATCACTTACAGTGTTTTGCATAGGTGTGTGCACATGTGGTATTAACATTGACTTTGATATTTTCATTTGTTGAAATATGCATCATCGCAGCCATTTTAATTCTTTTTTTTGCTACCCCTTCAAAATCATTGCACTTTGGCCTTTGCTGTGTTTGTCAGGAGAATCAGTATATTATGATTGAATTATTGATATCATTGATAGTGGTCATAGCTAATTTTGCTTGAGATCTCATTTATACATTTTGGTCAAATTCTTGTGTGGTACATTTATTAAAATCATTCATTAAAAATCATTCATTAAATAAACTCAATGCGAAGTATTAATCTTGTGGTGCTCATACTAAATTGTTAAATTAGTTAACATCATAGAATTACGCTAAGATCGAAAACAACACCAAAATTTTTCTATTCGTTTTTATTGGCACCTGCATTCTGTATACTTACTTTTAAAGAAGGAATATTAGACTATTATGTTTCTTAAATTTTCCAAAAATTTATTTGTTTTGGTGTCAATAACATTTATTTCTAATATTCTTATTTTTAGTGATTTCTTTGTCCAAAGTATATTTTCAATGGCTGCGATGACTACTCAATACATGTAGTTTTCAAGTAATTCTTTCATTTGGGTTATTCCTAAATTATAACTTCACTTCAAATTGCGATGTCTTTAAATGGAGTCATCGCAACATAATCATGCTAAACAACAGGGCTGTAAGTGTTGGATCTCGAGACCGCTCCCTTTCGCATTCGAATTCGTTTATCTTTAAATTTACAATCTAGCTCTTTTTTCTCATTAGCTCGAGTTAAATAGAGCACTTTGATAATTCAACTGGGTTGTCTCGGTGGTGTAGTGGTCAAAAAACACATCTAAAAATGTCGTTTCGACTACTACCCTGCTAAACAATATTTAGTGTCTGCAAATTGTTTTCTAAAATGTCGATAAGTCTCTTTCTTATACGATTTTTAATATTTTAAGACTGCAATCACTAAATAGCGCTAAATTAAATTACTGGGTTACCATGTATCTAATTTTAATGCGATTAATCTGGTTTAAATTTTTGAGCACATTAGTTAATAGTAAGACAAGAATAACTTTGTGTTCTCATTTTAAAAAATGGACTTATTTTGATTGAAGTTGTTTTTGCCCTGGTACTGTAAATAATGATGCTTTGTGAACTATTACGGTTCCGCAGATTTTCTTTTGTGACGTAATGTTGAAATTATCTTTATTTTTGTGTTGTGTTTTTTACTTTAAAATCTACTCAATAGCAAAGAAAAAAATGCAACTATGATTAAAAAATATAACCAAATTGTTTTGGTTGTTTTGGTTCTAATCAAAAGAATAAGACATTCAAACCTTTCGCTTCTGGAGCAAAAATGTAAGCCAAAGGTTATTAGATACTCTATACCTTACATTAATAGCCGCCCTGAAATGTAATTAAAATCTAGCGCGAAACCAGAATTTCGCTTAGGAGTGATTGCTGGAATATTATCTTTGTTATTTATTGTTAGAAAAATGTATCCATTGGCGGGCGCACATTGAGCAAACTGTTGCACCTTTAGTGTTTTATAAAGTGGAATCATTGGGCAAAGTCCACAGCCGCTGGGCGATTTTACTATTAGGATGACAGTTTCGACGTTTTTAGGTTATTTGAAAGAACTAAAATTGCCAAGAGCAATGTAGTTTTTATTTTCTGCGCTTATGTCCATACCTCTAGTATTAGCTATACTGACGAGAAATATATGACGAAACTTGATTCCGAAACAGTAGAATGAGTAGATGGCTTAGGTCAGTAGTTTCTATAAACTATTTAATTCAATTCAATTCAATTTATTTTCCCAAACGCAGCCTAGCGCAGGAGGGTTGCAGCGAATTAAAGACCAATTGGTCATCTAATGTCTGCTGCACCCAATCGCATTGAAATTTAAGGCATTACCCCAATCAGATGGCGATTATGTCCCTTTACTCCCAATATCTTTTGTCACAAATAGTACAAACTATATGTGTTTGTGTTAAATATTGTTGTAATTACTTTTAACACGTTTATTTTTCCCTGAAAAAAGACAATGGCAGAAGCTGCTCTTGCATGTTACATAGAAATATGTCGACAGCGTAGCCGAAACGGTAGAGGCATCGTTTTTTGAACGACCCTGATCGCATGATTTGGGTCCAACCCACACTCTGGTCATGTTGTTGCATCCTTGGATAAAACGCTTGATTATCTCTGCTTAATTGGTGGCTTCGAACAAGCAGCGAATTCAGTGGACGAGAATTCGAAGAAATCCATAAGAATATTAGATTACTGAAAACTTCTGAGCAGATGCGGATTCCTCCAACCACAAAGTAGTCATTGCAATAGCGCGTATTGCCAGCAGTTAGCGTCTGACACTGTCCGGTGACAGGAGGATAAAACATGCGCTACTGTATAACTGCAACAATAAAATCAATATCCTTATTGGAACCCCAACTCTAAGCCTCACCCAAGCTCTAACCCTACCGTAATCCTTACCAAAACTCTATTTCCTAACGTTAACTTAAAATATAAAATAAATGAGCGTCCGCGCATCTTTGCTCGCTTATTCTCTTTACGAGCATTATGTAACGTAACGTTATAGCCTCTTCCAAAACCTGCACGTGCGAGGTTTCAACAACAGCAAAAAGTTACTGCCCAATTCCTCTTTGAACTTCAAATTGAACTCCTTTTAGCTGTTTTGCGCGGCGTCAAAGTATAAGCTCTCTCGTGGTCTTGCGAAGTCGGGTGACACTTTAAATGAGACTTAAGCTTAGATGGCTTTTAGCATTAGGTGATTGGAGGAGGGGGCATTGTGACATGCTCTTCTCTCTATGGTCTACACTTTAATATTGACTAGTGCCGTTGCCAGAGCAACCGCAGTTTAGGGTCACTTGCCGAAAGTGGGTCGGCATTAAAATAAACTAAACTTTTGCACATAAAAATTGATATTTTATGACTACAAATTATGCACTATTTTAACAATTTTGCATACATTTCTGAAAAAAGATACGCATAAGGCCGGCAGCGTTTCTTAGCTCGTTTCGTATCCCGTCCATATAATCGCTTGAAAAATCTGTCTACAGCAGTGAATGCGATCAGAAACGCACCAGGATTTTGCTAAGAGGGAAGGGGTTTGAAACAAAAATAAAATTTTTTTGCACAAAATTGTCTAATTTAGGACCCGTGTTGAACAAACTGATGCAAATCAAGCGTATCACAGACGAAGGCCTTGGGGCAGAGCATCCAGCCGCAGGGCAATTTTTGTGATTTTGCGGCAAAAATAACAATTTTAACGTCATTTCAATTAGATTTGGCGCAATTTTGAAGTCATATAAATCATTACAGTAAATTGCTAAAATTTAGAAGTCATTGAAAGAATTGTATTGCCTAGCTCCTTCAGCCCCCCTTATACTTCAGTTTAAGTTCAAAACATGTTTGAAAGCTTGTATTTTGAGGTTAAATTTTCTAAATGACTTGGCTAAAAGGAGCTGAATTCCTTTAAGCTTCTTCCTCCTAGTTGCGTCACTTACTGCGACCTAAAAACAAATCTTAAATTTACTCTAAAAAAACAAAAGCAGCTGGTCTTTTTTACAAATGTTTTCACGTTTTGTTTCAGGTCATAATTACAAACGAAGTAATGGTATCGGTAACGATTCTGTAGGCTTATATCTTTCTTCCGCGACATATCCATAAAGGCGAGCTAATAACACGGATTATTACGTCACATTTGTGCACAACAGTTGGTTGCCAACAATTTTCTAAAGAATCGAGAAAAGTTCAAACGAGAAGTATGTTTGAACGTTATTATTCCTTTTCCCATTATTGTCTGTTGTCTTGTCGTTACGCGATGTTCCAAAAACGTATCCAAGTAAACCAAAATGAGGGGCACAAGCAGTCGTTACGGGGGGCACGGCCATACTGCCCCCCTCTGTGTAGCGACGGCACTGACTTTGGCGTAAAAAATGCCCAGCACCACATAAAACTTGGCTCCTGAAAGGCGAAGACTTTTTTGTTTGAACCTAATCTGGTGCGGAAAAAAGGAATATCTCAGCCCAATACTTAGCTTCCAATAAGCCGAAACCTTTTCTTGGTCTTTAAAAGGGCGTTCAGGTTGAAAAACTTTTCGCTCGGTTTGCTCTTAAAATTTTTTGACAATCTAAAGACTAACTTTATCAGATTTGAGCTTTCCACAACCTTCCGTTCCAAAGATATGACAGTTTTAGATTTCCCATAAATTGCTTTTTCTCCTCAGAAATTTTACTAGGATTGCTAACTGCTAACAAAAATCCAAACAGTTAGTCCTGCATGTTTGTAACTCTCAATAAGTGCTTTGAACAGAGTTGTTGTCTTAACAAAGTAAATAGGGTCAGAATTGTAACTCAGCTGCTTTTCAAGTAAATTCAAGCCAACTTTCCTAAATCTTTTGATACAATACTGGAAAATGGCAACACTAAAGTAATATGAAAATTCTAATTTTGAACTCTTAGCTTTTAAATTGCTAGCTTTTAAATTTGCTGACTTTTTACTGAATTTAACTTTGAACAGCGACACCTTGAAAACGGTGTAATGTGTAAATCTGCATTTACGTCTTAGAAATACCAATACCAAAACTAAATAAACGCTAATTTTATTTCGAGGAATCCCCTCATTTTACAAATTTGGGGCTCTATTTAAACGTGTGGTGTTGCTCCTACTTATTTTTAAATTGTATTTTAACTTCAAGGTAGTAATTAATTGCAATTTCAACTGTTGTGTATTTATATAATGAAAAGGAAAATCATTGGTAGTCCTGAATTAAGAATTTCAAACACGCAATTGCGGCCATCTTGAAAATTGCCGCCATTTTTGTTACAGGTTGAATTTGAGATGGTCCTATATTCAAAAATAACCTTTGAGGCATAGACTATTTATAGAAAAAAATTCATGCTTGTTTCATTAAACCCACAATTATTTCACAAATCTGCTGCACTATTAAACATTTTTATTATAACAGCATACAGAGCCCTCTAATGACGCGTTTTGGAATCTGAAAAGTTTACAAGGTGCGCCTTTCCACGCTGATTCTTTTGGTATGAATAACTCATTTTGCCCTAATTGTGACCTAGACATTTATTTTACTAAGTTGATGACTTGTTATAACGAACTGTAATACAAGAACAAAAGAGATCATTTTCAAGAACAAAAGAAATCAATTTAAGCACAGACGAACGAGACAATGCTGACTTAGGGCGTAGGCAAACGAATTCTTCTTAGAAGAGTCAATATTTTTAGGTAAACAGAATCTTTTCTTTTCTTTTTTCCCTTACCTTGGTTATAGCTAACAAAGTATCTGCAAAAAAATATTTGTATAACTTGTGAATATTGTCTAGTTTCCAAATGTGCCTGATAAAAACAAAAACCTTCATAGTATTTCACCAAATCACAAAGAGGAACTTGGTGTTGAAAAGAGCAAAACGTTAACAACACACTTACTTACCAGGAAATTCGCAAAAATTTTAACTCGGTAATATATATTATACGTTTTAAACTTGGCCTTTTACAAACTAAAAATAGGCCAATCTTAGCATGAAAATAACAATTAAGAACAAGGGCTAACACAATGCATTTTGGAGTAATTAGCAGATTTTTTTCGTTTTTAACATTTGAAGACCATTTTAAGAATCATGATCTATAGCTTACGAAAAAAAAACTTTTAACCCTATTTTATTCGGCGTATATGACAAACGCAATTTACAAGAAAAGGGGGACATTTTTGTACCACCCCCATATCCAACTGCTCAATCAAAAGTGACAAGAACACCAAATTTAGCATGCGGGGAAGTGTTCACTAAAGTTTTTTTTAATTAGTTTGAGTTGATGACATCATCATTGTGACGTCATGACCATATTTTCGAAAAATAACATCTTTTTTGTGATGACGTCACAGGCGGTTCAAATTTTTGTACATAGGTTTCCTTTTGATACAGAATTATTGAATGCGTAATTCAGGTTAATTACGTTGCAAAAACGTCTTATGACGTCATTTAAGGTAAATATTGGCCCAAAATGCTCAGAATTCGAAAGTGACTCAAAAAAACTTAAAAAATCAGGAAACTTTCCTTTACCTTTGCAACTTCAAATTTCAGGAGTTGTTTGTAATGAGTTTTGTCTCAAAGTCAAGTTTGCTCAAATTAAAAAAAATTTTTGTAGGGATTTATCACTAGCAAATCGAGAGAAGGGCAAAAATGCTCCGTGTAAAATAGGGTTAACAAGATGAAAGAATTTGTGTCATTTTTCTCTTTAATAAAATTTAAGAACAATTAAGATTGAAGTTCAAGAACGGTCAGCTTCAACCAAAAATTTTTTGGTTCGTACAAAAAAATGTAAATGCTCCGAAAAAAAAGAAGCTAAATGCTTGATTAAAAAGTGAAAAACGTTTTTTGCAACCAAAACTGCATCTAGCCGGCTATATGATCACTTGTTCAGTTACACCTTAAGTGCACCACGAACCGGGATAAAAATTTTGAAGTTTTCGAAAAAAAAATCATTTGGATGACATTTGAAACGTTTTTATAGCATTATTCGAAAAACGAAACTGCTACAAAGGTTTGGAAGCCGTTTAAAAAAGTTAAATAGTTCATTTCTTTCTGCTCTACTGCTCCTTCTGGTCAAGTCTAAAATATTTTAAAGCTTGTAAATTTGTGTAAAATTTTGTAAGTGGGTAGGCTAAGAGAAGGATTGTAGGTTCTATGAGGTTGCACTGTATAGCTTTATCTCCAATGACTTCAATTAAATTCTGTGCAAATGCGGTGTTTCTCTTTTTAACGCAACTTTTGTGAAAGAATATACACAGCAATTTTTTGAACACTGCAAGCATAGTATAATTTACACGCACTTACAAAATTTGCAAGGCAAAGATTTGAACCTTCACCCTCGTGAGTTAGTGTCTGACTACTCACCGCTGCGCCATTTGCAATGTCTCCATTGTAATAAAAGGGTTAAAAGACTGTGAATTGCAAAATGTAAGAAACAAAGTCAAAAGTAAATTATGCAATGCTGCTCAAAAATGAGCTACATCTGTTAAAGGAACAAAGTCAGAAATGTTGTCAACAAAGGTTT
>OZ014474.1:16898243-17027346 GCA_963965965.1 Trididemnum nubilum | reverse complement strand
TTTTCTGGAAAATTCACAAAGTTTTGGAGCGAAGACCACTTCAGCATTGTGTTCTTGGTACTTGGCTTTGGCCTCGAGCATTTCGGTCCTTGGCCTCGAGAGGGTCTGCCCTCGGTAGGGCTGTCCTTGGCCTTGGCCTCGGATTTTTTTTGTGTCCTTGGCCTTAGCCTCGAGCCTTGTGTCGTCAGCTCCACTTCTGGTATTTATGGGGGTATTGTGCCATGGCCCCCTTCTTTGGGCCACGGCAAAATTGTATTGTATTGTATTATATTAAAACAAAATACACTCGTACAATTATCAACAAAAAAGAAGAAATATAGGTTCTCCTCGAAGGGACAGTTTAAGGGTCTTCAAGTCAAGTGGCAACCTAAACAGAATCAGGTCATTGCCAGCAGGCGACAGACTTATATTACAGTATGTGTTAAAAAAGAAAAGGAAAAAAAAACTCCTCAAGCTTTCTACGTGATCATTTGTATTATAGATTACAATTGGGAAAATTTCGCTATAAAATAAAGTTTTAATACATGCATGCATTTATTGGTCTTTTAAAACAGCAAAACTAACGGAAGATTAATAGATATCCAAAACAGAAGTTTTAAGTTTTTTGAGAAAAATATTTAAGGACAAACTTTTGATTTCATTTGGTAATTTATTTCACACTTTCACACGAGCAAAGTTTATGGAATGTTGAAGCTGGTTTGTTTTAAACCAGGGTAAATAGTAAATGTCGGAGGGGCAGCTTCTTGTGTTGAATTTATGGATATTAGAGGTCAATGTAAAATATTGACTAAGTTTGTAAGGCACATTGTTTGATCGATATTTAAACATAAAAGCAGCTATTTCATAAATGAACAAGTCCTCTAAAGTCAAAATACCTTGCTTTTTAAACACAAGAAGAACTTTTTTAAGGGGATTTGATTTGGTTATAATTTTGATGATTCCATTTTGTAATTTACTAATCTTGGAAGTGTACGTTTTGTAAGTACTGTACCAGATAATCAAACCGTATGTTATATGGGAATGAAATATTGCCAAATATGACAGAAAGAGTACTGCATCAGGAACATAGTACTTGATTTTAGATACTATTCTAATCGAACGAAAAAGTTTTGATTGTAGATAAGATATTTGGGTACCAAAAATTAGTTTATTATCAAGATAAATACCTGAATATTTTACAGACTCAACTACAGAAATTTGACAAGAATCAATAGTTATTTTGATATTTGGAGCTTGTGGTCCAGTGTTTGGAGGTATTATTAAAGCTTTAGATTTTAAGGCATTCAGGATTAGTTTATTAGCATTTAGCCAGTTATTAGCGCTTAGTAACTTCGAGTTTATTAAATATTCCAAATTGGATATAGTATCTGCATTCACGCAGATGCATGTGTCATCAGCAAATAAACAAGGATTAGTAAAAATACTGTTTTCTAAATCATTTATATAACTTAAAAATAGAAGAGGTCCAAGTGTTAATCCTTGTGGTACCCCATTATTGATATTGAGAGGTGTGGAGCAGTAGTTATTGATAGTAACTCTTTGTTTCCGGTTAGTTGGGTAGGATGGTAATAAACTGTGTGCAACACCTCGGATCCCGTAATGATTGAGTTTACTGAGTAAAATATTATGATTGACAATGTCAAAAGTCTTTTTACGATCAAGAAATATTAGTCCAGTATAATGATTATTACTCATGTTTTCATCAACTGTAGTGACTGTATTCGTGATAGCATGAGTGGTATTAACTCCAGGTCTAAAACCATATTGATTTAGTAATAAAACTTTATGCTTACCGGTATCAAAAAAAGAAAATAGTCTTTTATAAAAAATTTTTTCAAATATTTTTGAAAAACTTGACAAGATTGAGGTATGGCGATAATTAGACATCAATAGCCAATCCCCAGTTTTAAAGACAGGAATGATTTTGACCTCCTTCATGCTCACAGGAAAAAGTCCCATCTCAAACAAAAGGTTGATAAAATAGGAGAGAGTTGGAGCGATTGCAATAGCAGCGGTTTTTAAACGAAAAAATGGTATATTATCAAGACCAAACGGCTTTCCTGCTTTTAAACCAACTAGAGCATTATAAACTTTACTGGGTTCCATAAATAATGATTCTTGTACTCGTTTCTGCAGGAAATTTTTGTGATGAAAAAAAGAGTGATTAATGTAATTGGAGTTACTGGTATTTATTAAATTGTCCGCAATATTGCAGAAATAATTATCGAAGTTTTCTGCAATTTAAGAAGTACTGTTGAATCTAGTACATTATCGTTTACTTTAATTCGAGTTGGTGAGTATTTCGATTTGTTTTGGTTAAGAGTGAATTTATCACTTCCCAGATTTTGCGTGGATTTGATTTGTTTTGATCAAACTGTCGCAAAAGAAAACGTTTCTTTGCAGCAAATTTTGTTTTGTTAAGCTTATTGGCAATTTTTTTGTAAAGAAGACGAGACTTGTTGTTGCCGCTCAGAAAATGCGTCTTATACATTTTTTGTTTTTTACGAATAGAATTTAAGATGTCTTTCGTTGTCCAGGCCTCTTGTTCAATCTTTGTTTTTTCCGAGAAATTGATTTATTGGGACAATGCTTGTTTATGACATTCTTAATGATTTGGACAAAAATTTGAAAAATTTTATTAAACCTGTGATAATTATAATTGATTTTTTTCGTAGCAAAGTTCGAATTGAATTCAGATAAAGAATCTTCCAGATCAGAAATAAAGTTATCTTGACGAAAATTTGTTAGATCGCAAACCATTTGTTTCATGCCAAATTTTTCACTATTTTCAGAAGAAGGGTCAAAGACAGTGCAGAAAATAGGATAATGATCGCTTAAATCGTATTGAATAATCCTCGGTAAAATACAATGATGAACGCCATTGGTTAGTATATAGTCTAATATCGTTCTAGTTGTTCAGTAACCCTGGTTGGTTTGGTTATCAAAGGTAGAAGTCTATAATTTCAGTCATATCTAAGTAGTTACTAGCAGTTGAGGTTGTATTGGTGTGCGAGATATCAATATTTAAATCGCCAAGAACAAAGAGTTTAATGTTAGAAGTTAACAATTGGGCTTGTGAATCATTAAGAGCTTCAATGAAATTAGCACAATCACTTGAGGGATGTCTGTATACAGATCCAACCAAATATTGAGAATGATTGGTACGATCCTCAAATTTCAACTTTAGATTATCCAGTAACTCCAATTAACTGTTTTGATGTATTGTGAACTATAAAATGCTTAGATATGTAAATAGCTACTCCTCCGGCGTTTGTGCAATTTTTAAAAGTTTGCAGGAAATCTAAAAAAGATTCAAAATTCTTTTGTAAGGATCTGATGTTTACATGTAACAAAAAAAGCTGATTTTTAAGAATTCGGAAACATTGAGTATGTATATCAAAATAATAACGCTGATATAAATTCTTAGAAACAGTACTTAGAAAAATATCATTAATTTCAAGCCGATCATCATTTAGGTTGACCGCTTGACTGGAAGACAAAAAATTATTCAAATTTTGAGTATCCACAAAAGAGCACAAATTACTCATTGAAAAGTTAAATTCAGAAACGGGTATGGGTATCAAAAAAAAAAACTTTCTTCAAAAGATGAGGCAACAAAAACAAAACATTTCAGCAATGAGCAGCAGTCAGCTGCTAAACAATAACATAGGTGACAAGCTATATAAACTGTCAATAATTTAGCATGAAAAGTCAATTTATACAGTCAATAAAGATGTCAGACTTCTGTTGGATTAATCTTCTAAAACTTAATCATTAATGAAATTTAGTATTTAAAACAAAAAGGACATTTCTATCGATACTTAAAGAGCACAATTCTAAGTGGAGAATTAGCTTATGCAGTAGTTCCGGTCACAAATTCCGTCAATCTTATTTATCACAATTCAATTCAAGACTGTTCAAGACACAAGATCACATGCATCAACGCAACTCTATCACGAACACGCATTATTAATTTTTAATTTTCTGCACGTTGAACTGAATGCATTTAAGTTGATTGGGATTCATAAGTTCCAAGAAGTTATCCTCAAATATCATAATTATTTTAGCAATTGATCCATTCATTAATTCAAACTTTTACCCGAAAGATTACTAATCCGCGATTGTGCACTTGACCCACAATGAACTAAATAAAATTTAAACAGTAGAAATAGGATAAATAAGAGTAATTAGTCAGCAAAAACTTTATCAAGCAAAATCGAAGGGCAATAATTGTACAGTCATCATCGTGAATCGGAATGAGTGATCAAAACTATTCAACTGGTGAGATTTTAGTATCTTCTAGGAACAAACAGTGTTCTCCATCAACTGCTTTTCAGTATGTAGATTTATTTTCCTCTCTTGCTCCTTTAAACTTGGTTATTAAAGACTTTTTATGATTCTGAAATTCTTTCGGCAGATGCTCGCTGATAAATATTGATAAATTAAAGTCGCAAATTCGCCTCGCTTCTGGTTGTACGCTTTAAGTTTAAGCAATGAATCCATAATTTTCTTTTTTTCAAAAACGTTTGGTTGTTTAATGATTATAGGGCGAGTTACTTACTTGCTTGCCTCTAAATGCAGGGAAGTCTGTGAACATCAACAAGATGTATTTCGGCTGGGTCTATCTGAAGCGCATCAAGCAGAAAATCATCAATAATGCCTTTCGACTGCTCTTTAGTCTCCCATGCCTTGTCATCTTCAAACCCATAAATAAGTAAATTTAAGCGTTTATTGTAAAGATCAATCATGAGATGTTGTTTCCTACCTTGGTCGAAAATATCATCCATTTTCATAGCTAGTTTGTCGAATTCTTTTTTCGAAATTTTACTGTCAAGAGCTTCTGTAAAAGTTTTATTTTCAAGCTTTTGCTTTTCTTCAAAATCATCAATGCTTTTATTCATTCTGTCAAATTTGGTCTCAATATTATCCATTCTTTTGCTAAGCCTTTCTAGCGTAGACTCAATAGCATCCAGTCTTTCGTTGACTGAATCCAAAGATGTCAATATCTTGCCAAGCTTTGCTTCGACCATTTTATGCCTTCAAACTGCAGTAATGTTGATAAGATTTGGCAACAAAACGCACAGCGACTGCTGCTCTTTGCCAAAAGTTAACTGCTACAAAAAACGTCCGTACGCCAGGTTGCTTTTCTGCGAATGAATGTGCAAAATATACGTTAAAATCGCGCAATCAGATTATAATAAAGCATGCATGTGGAAGAGGCTTACGCTATCTGGCATTTTAGCATCATTTTAATCAGCTTGAGAGTAGAAGTGGCGCAGATTTCAGATTTTTTACTACATGCTAAAATCTTGCCTCTTTGAAAAGCCTTTTTTCAACTTCAATTTACCACACTCTACACTGGGCAAGAAAGACATAGCTCTTATTTTTTTTACATCTAACTAGCCATGGCTTGTTCTGAAGTAGCTGCATTTCTACAAACTGCTGGGGCACATTATATTTCAAATACTTTCTTATAGCCAATATCATAACAGCACTTAAGTGTTTGCAAGGTTAGTAATCTGTCACCAACAGCTAAAAAATTTTAATTTCTTACTTAGACCTTACGCAAAATATATCATTTGAAAGAACGTCTAATCATTTAACTTGTGCCCTCCAGGTGTTTTTATGCTTATTTTGTGCACTTTTTGCTCTGCTCAAAACAGGTCTTTTAAACCGAAATTTAATCTTAAAAGGTCTTAAAATTTAGTTATTTTTGCAAATTTTTTTTTCTAAGACTCCCATCCGGAGTCACAAATTTTAACACCTCATCCATGCCCCCCCTCTTTTCGAAAAATTTTTACTAGATGCATTGAACAGTGAACAAAAACCTTCTGTAAAAAAACCGGTCGACCGGCGTAGATTTTGAATTTTACCGGTCCGGTCGGGTCGGGTCGAGAAAATCCTGACTGGTTCCATCTCTGGTCGAAATTCTTAATTAAACTTTTTGGCTCCTTCATCCCTTTTGCTTCCTGGTCAAGATCAAAAGTTCCGAATACGTTTAAAGAAACCTAAATTTACAGTATAGGTTAAATTTTTCTAGCGAATTGGCTAAAAGTGGGGTTCAGCTTTTTAACTCCCACTCCGTGTTTACGCCACTAAACACACCGTTAAAAAGCTAAAACTCATCCTGTGTTAGATTTAAGAATAATAGCAAACTCATTTTTATTTCAAAATTTTTCACATAGCCATTTAATTGTCACTGTAGCTTTTAATTTTATTTATTGCTCACTTTTTTTAATGCAAATTCTATAGCAAAAAATATTAAGCAAGCAATTTTACCAGTCGGTTCGTTAATTTATGGACCGGTTCGCTCTTAGTACCAGAGATGGAACCGGTCAGGATTTTCTCGAACCGACCCGAACGGTAAATTTCAAAATCATCGCCGGTTGACCGGCCGGTCGACCGGTTTTTTTACAGAAGGTTTCTGTTCACTGTTCAATGTATCTAATGAAAAATTTTCGAAAGGGGGGCATGGGTGAGGTGTTAAAATTTGTGACTTTGGACGGGGATCTCAGAAAAAAAAAACGCAAAAAAATTTTTTGCGTTTTTTGCAAAAATGACTCAATTTTAAGACCTTTTTTGGTTAAGTTTCGGTTTGGATGCTCTGTTTTGAGCCGCGCAAAACGTGCACAAAATAAGCATAAAAAGCACTGGAGGGCACAAGCTAAACTATTAGACGTTCTTTACAATGATATTTTGCAAAAGGCCAAAAAATAAAGTTACAATTTTTTAGCTATTGGTGACAGATTATTTGCAATTTGCCGAGCAGCAAACACTAAACTTCTTTTCGGCAGTGCTGCCTTTGCAGTTACAAAAAGATAAATGAGAAAAAAATAACAGCAGAAGATAGGTAACAGTAAAAACATACGAACATCACAATACTTGTACTATTGTACCCAAAAACATTAAACATTATATGATATTGAAAATTATGTCACTAACAGCATGAAAAAAAGGAATACTGAAAAATTATGTCACTAACAGCGTGAAAAAAATTAATAATATTCATAACAACTAGGCTGCTTCACTAACAGTTTGAGAAAGTATGAAAAGGATCTATTGCAACACATTATGTACTGGAAAAGGTTTTTAGCTCCACAGAGATTTATATACGGACGGAACAATGAATATAAATCTCTTTTCGGCTAAAAATCTTTTCCAGTACAAAATGTTTTGCAATAGATCCTTTTCATACTTTCTCAAACTGTTAGTGAAGCAGCCTAGTTGTTACGCATATTATTAATTTTTTACACGCTGTTAGTGACATAATTTTTCAGTATTTTTTTTTTGACGCTGTTGGTGACATAATTTTTCAATATTCCTTTTTTTCACGCTGTTAGTGACATAATTTTCAATATCATATAATGTTTAATGTTTTTGGGTACAATAGTACAAGTATTGTGATGTTCGTATGTTTTTACTGTAACCTATCTTCTGCTATTATTTTTTCTCATTTATCTTTTTGTAACTGCAAAGGCAGCACTACCGAAAATTGTTCTGAAGAAGCCTCCCGGTTTGGAAAGCGAAACGTCAAGCCAATAAACTCATCGGTAGTACGAAGTGGTTATGAACAACTATCCCGATGAACGCAACGCGTCCGTTATTTTTATTGAAAACACTAAAAACTGTTATGACATTGGCTAGAAAACATTCGAAATATAATGTGCCCCAGCAGTTTGTAGAAATGCTGCTACTTTAGAACAAGCCATGGTTAGTTAGATGTAAAAAAAATAAGAGCTATGTCTTTCTTGCCCGGTGTAGAGTGTGGTAAATTGAAGTTGAAAAAAGGCTTTTCAAAGCGGCAAGATTTTAGCATGTAGTAAAAAATCTGAAATCTGCGCCACTTCTACTCTCAAGCTGATTAAAATGATGCTAAAATGCCAGG
Organism: Trididemnum nubilum; assembly: GCA_963965965.1. Lineage (NCBI taxonomy): Eukaryota > Metazoa > Chordata > Ascidiacea > Aplousobranchia > Didemnidae > Trididemnum > Trididemnum nubilum. Next base: position 17,019,461 of record OZ014474.1, on the reverse strand, counting down.
TAGCGCAAGCCTCTTCCACATGCATGCTTTATTATAATCTGATTGCGCGATTTAACGTATATTTTGCACTTTTTTGCTTCGTGCCGTGGCCCAAAGTTGGGAGGCATGGCACAATACTCTCACCCTAAATACGTCCCTGGATGTGCATGCCTTAATGGTCACAGCATATTAGTCACAGTTTGAAACCATTCAACAAGTGTTTTGGAAAGGTGTGGTTTGTTAATACTGATGTTTTATAAAAAGTTTTATTTATGATAAAACAAATAAGTACATTTCGGTTGGTGCTTAGATGTCTTTTAGTAGCCAGAAAGGAGAATTCGACCGGTTTTTCAACCGGCTTGACCGTCCGGTCGAAGAATCTCGACCCGACCGGCAACCCGACCGATGCCGGTCGAACCGACCGGTTTTCATCTCTTCTTAGTACTACTGGCTAAAACTGGAGTAACAAACGGATCGATAAGTTCAAGCTCAAACCAGAAAATAAAAGTCGGAATCCGAAAATGATTTCAAGCCCAAACCAGGCCCAAAAAAGTACGAAAGTTGCGTTAGGTCTGGAAGAAAACGTTTACAATTATAATTCTGCCGTGATTTGTAAATATCGAACTTCAGGCATTTTTGCCTTTTTTTAATTTCCGAGAAAATCAAGTTTTAAACTTCCTTTGTGTTGGTACTATCACGTAATAAATCCCGTTGTTCGTCCTGGGCAAAATTTTAGCATTTATTGCATCATAAAAAATACCTAAAAGTTCTAAAAAATACCTAATAAAAAATACCTAATGAAGAAATGTTGGAAGTATAAATAATTAATTATTTAAGTTAATCAAATCTTTTATTGTACACGCAGTATTACGCCAACGCGTGTAACGAGTTTGCGGAACTCATCTCCGCGTCTTTGCTCCCGAGCAACACCTTATATTAAACCTAATAGTGCAGTGGAAAAAATCGTGGGCTAAGAAGATAGTACGTTATTTTTCCATCAAAATACTCGACTGCGTAAAAGACTAGAGAGAGTTTCAAAACTAAAAACTTTCTTAATAACTTAGCGTAATCGTATGAAACGTTATTTTGTCTCATAATTTCATTGCTTTTCATGCAAATTTTTTGTTCGAAGAAAAGTTGTTTTTTTTGCGCAGCTAAGAGCAAAACCATTCTTTGACTAAAAAGTCTATAATAACTCAACGAGCCCGCGCTTTAACCTTGAATTCCAAGGAGCGTGGAGTCTATAATCTACTTCTGCCGTCGAGGGTAGACTCGGCCTGTACCAGCTTTTTTTTCAGGGCAGGCTCAGTAGGCTCTCAAAAGTTTAGCTTTGCTATTATTCGCAATGTCAATTTTGGTTGGTTCCCATCATAGAAATCAGAAAATATAACAATATTTTAGCGAAAATTTTTTTGGGGTCTACTCCTACAATTGACGGGAAAATGAAATGCAACTTTAGCGAAGACGCAGAAAGGTGGTGAAAAAATAACAGAAAAACGCAAAGCAGTTTTTGTCTTTATATTGTTGGTTTTCACCTAAATTCGACAGAAAAATACAACAAAAATTTTGGAAACGACCGTTTCACTTTGGACCCTACGAAACCAATTTTCGTCGTTACTCTTGGTTAGACCTACACCAACAACTTATTTGCTTAAGACGGCAGCACTGCTGTAATGCAAGCCATTGGGTAGGTTTACTGAGATTTTTAGTATTTTCTTACCAATTAATGTCAGTTTTCAATGCAACGCATCTGCTCAAAATAAACAAGATTTTGGCCCATTTTTGTTTAAAAATTATTTGAAAATGTTAGAAATTATAGCGCTACCAACCGCTACCAAAGCATTTTGAGAAAAAAGCTGTAGTTTCAAAGAACTACAAGTACGTAAAATCAAAAATAGGATAGCAGACCAGCATATAGTAGCTTTTACGTTTCGAATCTTTTTAATATTGTTTAGTTTGTCTATGCTGGAGGTTTTCCGCAAATTTTTGCTGTTTTAAAAAATATTTCGTGCCATTTTATTCAGAGGTCGAGTCCTCAAGGGGGTCCTTAGCCTCGAAGCCTCTAGTCTTCGAAAATTGCCCTGTCCTTGGCTCGAGAACAGCACTATTTTTTGAATTGTTTAAATTTTGTAGATCGCCTGAAAATTTTCTTGGAAGAACGTTTTTTGTTTTTTTTTTGAGATCACTTGCGCTTGTGTTCTTAGTACTTGGCCTTGACCTCGAGCATTCCTGTTCTTGGCCTTGAGCCTGTGTCCTTGACTCCACATCTGATTTTAATGAATAGCCTACTTTGCGAACCCAACGCAATAATGGTTCGTTCAATGGTTAAATTTAATAGCACTATAGTTTGTATCATAATGTTTCGCTCATAATTAGTTATAGCATCATCAAACACTGCAGATAAATTATGAGGTAATGCTATAAGAATAGATATTTAGTAAAAGGTTATGAAACGACGCTGAGGATGTTTTAGATACCCTAAAATCATGAAACACCCCCATTACCCACATTTTTTTTCTTAATTATTATATTTGATCAATATTTTTTTAAATCGAATACCTTTAAACAAGAATTTTTTTATGGTGTGCTGGTATTTTAGCTTAGTAGGTAAAACGTCGAGACAGAGTACCGGTCAGTGCCATCGCTACGGGGGGGAGGGGGGCAGGGGGAGCCGTGCCCCCCCTAACGGCTGCTTGTTCCTCCCCATTTTCGTTTACTCAAATACTGTTTTTGGAACATCACGTAACGACAAGACAATAAGCAATGATTGAAAAAGGATTAATTACGTCAAACATAATTCTCCTTTGACGTTTATTCTTTACGAAATTGCTGGCAACCAATTACTGTACATAAATCTGACGCAAAAGCCCGTTTTATTAACACGCTTTTACGGATGTGTCGGAAAAACGAGATGTAAGCATGTAGAATCGTTACCGGTACTTCGTTAGTAATTATGACATGAATCAATATGTGAAAACACTTTTTTAAAAGATCAGTTGTTTTGATTTTTAGAGCACACTAAAGATTTTGAGGGTGCAGTCAGTGGCGCAACCAGGGTGAAGAAGCTTAAGCCTCCTTAGCCATTTAACTTCAAAAAACGAGCGTTTAACCGTACTTTATACTTGACCCGAAGTAAGGGGGGGGGGGAGGGGGCTGAAGAAACTAAGCAATTTAATTCTTTAAAATGACTTCTGAATTTTATCAAGTTAGTTATTCATATGGCTTCAAAAATGGTGAAATGTGATGAAAATGGCTTCAAAATCGCTATTTTTTTTGCTGTAAAATCACAAAACTCGCCAAGCGGCTGGGGCTCTGCCCCCAGACCCCCGTCCACCGTCTCTAAATATTTAGTGACTATGCCCCGTCTGTAACACCCTTGAGTTCCATCAGTTTGTTCAGCACGGGGACTAAATCAGGCAATTTTGGGGCAAAAAAATTTACTTTTGGTTTACCCCTTTTAGCAAAATGCTTGTTGCATGTCTGGTAGTAGTCACAGCTGCAAATAAATTTTTCAATTCAATTATGGGCCGCAGACAAAACGAGCTATAAAACGCTGCCGGTCGTGTTTTTAAAATTGCACATACTTGCGGCCGTACAAGATCTGATTATCAGTTTTTATTCGCAAAAGGTCAGTTCATTTTAGTGCCCCCCCCCTTTCGGCCAATGCTCCCTCGCTTCGTTTGCTCTGGCGACGGCTGGTGATTTGTCGTTGTATTCACGGAAAAATACATAAAGCTTATTTTCCATGGGACCAAATATTATATCTGCCTTGCAGCCTCACTGTACAAATTATCCTAAAAAAAGATTTTTGTTGGTTATGTTGAACAGTGGTAGCCATCGAGCGCTTGTTTCACAGCATAATTTTAATCCCTATTAACCACTAATTTTTAGTAAGTTTAATCATAATAAATTTTAATAAATTTGCATGCACAACATATTTTAGTGAATTGAATTGGGATGGTGGCCGTGCTATTTGACCGCTTCCCGATTAATGGAAGCGCAGAGAAACTCAGCGGAAACCCAACAGTCGGGCCGCACCCCCAACCAATGTCTGGACCAAAAGTTTAAGATACAGTAGACCCAATAATGAATTTCCGCGCAGGCTCAGAGACAGAACGGTAAGAAAGAGTTGAATGACATCCCATAGAGGCTGTACACAGGCGCTCAGGAAGAGTTCTATTTATGACTAATTCTGTGTAGATATTGTAATTTGTAATAGCAATAATTACGAGATATGATGATAGTCTAATAATTTATAAACTGTGCTGTAACAGCAAAGGCGGGAGAGCTCACAGAGTATGGGATTTGATAGGTCCAATTCTTCTGAAGAAACTGAAGGAAATTGACAGACAAGATGTGACGTCTCTATTAAGCTGCATTTACACGGGCGACGTTTTTACGAGCGATTTTTTGATAAAAATGGATGTGGTAAAGTTGCACATATTCAATAATGGTTCTCATTGTGACAAAAGTTACTTTTCTGCTGAAAATGAATGCCTCAAGTTGTTTCCATTCTGATAGTGATAATCTAACCTTTTTAAAGCAAAATCAGAGATGATCTCACGGCAATTTTTTATCGCAGCACCGATTCTCCTCTAAAGTTTTCAATTATACCAATATTGGTATGAAGACAATTTAAGACAATTATTTCCATCAGTAAGGTTCCAATTATCATAATCAAAACCGCTGTTGAGTAAACGCAACTTTGCCAGATCCATTTTTATCAAAAAATCGTACGCAAAAAAGTCGCCCGTGTAAATGCGGCTTTACATATACTTGATGTATTGGATTTTGGAACTGGCAGGGGATAAAGAGCCAGGAACCAACGCGTTGGACAACAGCTTTGGCCAGGAAATCAGCATGCGCATTTTCAGGATACTAGCGTGACTAGGGAGAGACCCATTAAAAGTTTAAAATGACGTTGCTGGAGAGTGAAGATGAGGCGTGGCACTAGGCACTCAGGTCACCATTCATCCTCTTTTTGGAGGAGATATCCTCCTTTTTAACAAAAAGTGATTATTCTTCCATTTTTTGGTCAGCATCAAATTTAACAAAAAAAGCAAAGAAATCTTAGTAAAAACTTCTTTTTGTTTAACACTTAAATTTAAAGGGCTAAGCTAGCTTAAGCTAGATCGGTACGTTGATTATAATACTTGGAAAATTGTGTCCATTTTAGAGATAAAAATATGGTCAGCCTACCAGAGGTGCGCACAAATAACAATAGATCAAAAGCGCATCCCAACAAAGCACCACGATCTTTTCAACCAGTAAAAGCGAAGCGTAAAATGCGCAATTTAATCTTTTTAATTTTTGAAGCGCAGCTTCCGCAATGAATTTTTTGATTCAGTTGAAGCGCAATGGAATTCCGCAGTTGCGGAACTGCAATTTTGTACATAGTTAAAATGAAACCTAACTTTCGCAATTGAAATTTCACAATACAATTCAAACACCGCATTTTTTGCGATTTTAGTCAGAAAAAGAGTACGTAATTTGTAAAAAAGGCCGATATTAGACTGTCGAAATGGAACTAATTTAAGTTCAATATATAGAATTGCGCTTGAAACCGAAAAAAAATTGAAAGCGCAGCGCAATTAAAGCGCAGCAAATTTTAAAGACTTTAGTCCGCCACGTAACTTCCACAATGTTTCAAAATAAAAAATTAAGTGAACTTCCGCAATTGCGGAATTTGCGCTTTGAGATTCTAATCATCTGCACCCTACCATAACCATCAAACCCTCCAAGGGGACTTTGTCAGGAGATTATGAGGGGCCGATAAAAGTAAAGAAAAAAAAAACGAGTGGGAGACCGTGAGAAAGAGAAAGGACTTGTAGTGACAGAATATCATTTGGTTGTCACACCAGACGCGTTCCAGTCTAGTCTAGAGGTGGATTTCTGCTGTAAAACTGGAAGCGGTTGGTCCTATGGTCCAGAAGACAAGGTAAAGGAGTCATATGTATTGCATATGGAGTATAATTACGGCGTACGCTCCAGCACCATCCGGTCTAAAAGTGGAAGAGACAAATTTGTCAGTCTTATACATGAACCTCTGGAGGAAGGAAGGACAAACGCCTACTGGGAGATGCAAGGCGGAATTCTCTGGGGCCATTGCAGTAAGGTATGGAGGATGATATTATGAACTTGATTGGCGTTCAGGATGGAAGTGGTTCCGCTGATATGCAAAATGTTTTTGGGATGGTTACTTATTAACCGGCTGATCACCAATTCTGAGACAAACGCTTTCAGAATAAAATGATGATTCTGGAAGAAGACGCAGAACACGTTTAAAGCATGCTAGTGCTTGGTTATTTCAAAAAGAAGATGGCTATTAAGAAGAAGCAATGAGGTGGGGTGGAGGAGAGGTATCCAGCAATGACCCTGTGCAGCTCAGAGGAGAATTTCTGGTTGGTAAATAGCGTTTTGCATAGGAAGGGGATCTAGCATCCGGGAGAAACATCCTGTTTAAAGCGCAGATATTACAAAAGCTTGTAGAGGAGGAAAAGGATTCTTTGAATGGACCCCGAAAAGCGATAGCAATGGACTGCAAGGCTTTATATCTTGGGTAGAACTTGGAGCACAGAGATTGGTCATGAAACCCAGAAAAAAAAGTTCGGCCAAAGGTGCTGAAGTATTGCCGTAGGTAGCTAGTTTAGCGTAACTTAAATTTTAAAAAAGTAACGCACATATATTTTACAAAATTTTTTTGTAAACATCAAACTTGGCTATCAAGCGTAGAACAGCGTTCTCTGTCTATACCAGGCGTCGGCAACTTTGCGTTGTAGTGATCCAAAAACCAAATCAGTAAGGTCTCGATGGGCCGTAACATATTTTTACTAACAATTTGATCCTTCAAAAGTGTGATTTTAGATAATATTAAGACAATTTGACGTATTTTAACTGAGTGCAGATTCAACAGAAACACTGTTGCTTTGGATAAACAACTCGTTCGCACAAAATGATGAAAATACGTCTGTTTCAAGCGCAACAAGGACTTTGCTGAGGGGGAAGGGGCTTGAACAAAAATTAAATTTTTTTGTCAAAAAAATGTCGTTTTTGAGCAGGGTGCAGAGCAAACTCGTGCAACGTAAGGGCGTCACAAAAGAAAGTCTGGGTACAGAGCTCCCAGTCACCGGAAACCATTGGGGTCTCGGGAGTCAAACCTCCAACTGCTTGGCGATTTTTGAATTTTTTTTCCAAAAAATTGCCAATTTAACGTCATTCAGATCAAATTTTGCACATTTTTATGGCCATTTAAAAGAATTAATATTCATTGCATGGATTTTTAAGCCAGTTGCAGAATTAAACTACTCAGCCCCTTCAACCACCCGTTTACTTACAGGTCAGGTCCAAAACACATTCTGAACGTTTGCTTTTTTGGATAAAATTTTTAAAATAACTTAGTTTAAGGATTGAAGCTCCATAACTCCCTCCCCCCCCCCCGCCTGGTTGTGCCACTAGTAGTTGGTTTATTTTCGTTTCGAAAGTATTTGAAGTTGTTTGAAAATTAATTAAGCTTCAGCATTAGCTGTAATTCTGGTCTCTCAAAGCATGCAGTAGTAATTACAGGAATCATAGTTGCATATTTATGCTTGAGTTCAACAATAACCTATTCTATTGCTTGAATGGCATGAGATTGGTACATTCATCTATCACACATTTATACAATACGTCATCTCTCATTTTGATGTGCCCTTGAATTATTAGTACTTTTGCAGTAACTGACTGAGGTTGATATATACTGGTATTGGAAATTGTACCAGTACTAATGACATATTGGCAAACAATACAAAACAAAGCAAGGAGGTTTTTTTTTCACTCCAATTGCCCACTTTAAATTCTATAAAACATAAATAAGCATTATGACCTTTATTAATTTTATTTTTTATCCAATCTGTAGTTACAGTATTTTTATTTTTTATTTTTTAGTATGCTTAGAGTTAGAACAAATCTAATGTTGCGTTGCATTTTCTTTACATGATGACTGTGAGTTTTGTGTATACACTGTACAAAGTGTACATATCTTTGCAACACTTTGTTTTAATTTTGCGTAAAATTTTTTATCATAGAAAGTAGCAGACTGAGAAAATCTAGAAGCTGCTTTTTTAACCTTAACTTGGTGAGGTGGCAGTAGAGTTAGATGACCTTTCGGTCCTTCGCTGTCTCCTCACTAAGTGACTAAATATCGCTTTGACTCTGCAAGTTTGTGTGTTGGTTTTAAAGAAATTGCATATTTCCATGCTTTGGTGACAGACCTAGAGGAAGTTGCAGTTTTTTCTTGTGATATGAGGTCACTTGGTAAATAAATAAATATGATGATGATGATGATATCATTCGGCTACCAAATCTCTTTTCCTACACCACATGAAAGCTGGGGCAAAGTTTTGCTAAACAATTTTAGAATTTTTTAGAACACTGAATAATTTTTGACCTCCTATTTTTTAACACTGAATAATACACTCCAATTACGTCATTTTTCCAAAATATGGCCATGATGTCATTGCGGTGACGTCATCAACTCAAAATTGAATTTTTCTAAAAAATTGGTGAACAACAACCTACATGCCGAATTTGGTGTTTACGCACCTTCCGGTTTAGGAATTAGGTAGAGAGGCATTTTTGCCCCCCTCATCACCATGTAAAATGAGTTGGTCCGATTGCCTGTGCAAACTATAGCGTTAATAATCTTTCATTTTTCGTGATTAAGATCCCATTGGTGGTAGCTCTTTTGCGAGTTCAAATGCCTTTTATTATGAGAAGCTTGATGTTGTCATGCCTTCTATAATGCCACAACATACAATTAAATATTTGATGTTATTTTGGGCTGAAAAGTTTACGTACGGTAAGTCCAGTGGTAATTTAGAAGCAGTAAAAGCATAACATCTTGCAAAATTCCTATAATTTGATTTAATGTTTTGACGTTTGCGGAGCCAGAGTTTTAATGTTTGATCGTTTACGTGCTATCTGGCCTGCAGGCTACCAGCCTGGAATCCTTTAGGCCGGATTGCACGTAAACGATTAGAAATCTTGCAAAATGCTATAGGTTGGTGACTTTCATTAATTAAAATTTTGCTCGCTAAATAAATACTGCCAAACATTGAAACCGTGGCATGCTTATTTTCATTCAAAATATTTTTATATGCTATATCAAGCACTAATATTTCGCTTTTATCTCATGCTCCATTCGCAATACAGCTCCGTATTGCTACAAATTGCCGAAATCGCCAGCGGAATGATTTTTTTGGCGGGCCCGATTAGGTCCGTAGGCCATAAGTTGCCGATCACACGATCTAATGTCCGCCTAGGTATTGACTCTGTCATACTGTTTTATTTCAAGCCTACTTACTTCATGGGTAAGCTTTTAGGTTAGTTAATTTAACCAGCTCAGTTCTTCACGGCTCAACACTAAATGATTTAAGGCAAAAATTTTGCAACTATTTTTCAAAAAAAATTCGCTAAATTTTTCGAAAAAATCAAGTCTACGTTTTTTGCTCTGTCACTTAATCTGCCAATATGTCGCAACGATATGACTTGAAGTTTCAGTTACAATTTGTCATCTTGTCGCTTGGACATTGAAAAAATTGATTTTTCAATTGTAATAAAATTTTTCTGTGACGTAATAAACATTGAAGTTCGATATTTTCAGATTACATTCAAGTTCGATATTTTCAGATTTTTTCTATCTCCTAAACTACAGCACTTAGAAACTTCGTTCTTTCAGTAAAAGATAGAGAAAATCATAAGAAAAAAGATGATGAAAAAAAAATTTTTTGACCAAAAATCTCGAAGTTCGATATTTTCAAATCACGGCAGAATTGCTCTTTTCATTATCTTGCGTTACAATCTACTAGCGTACACGAGGACTAAATAAACCTACTTACTGATCAATTGCAATCCAATAAATAAATCAATAATAGTAATTGTTTACTAACAATAAAATAATTGTATTGATGTTTAAACTAAGACTTCATTCAGAGTTGTTTAAATTTTGTCCTCATAGCACCCAAAGCACAAAACACCTATTACTTTAGGCCCGAATTAAGCTTAAAGTTTTATTAACTTTAAGCCCAAACCCGGATTGACTTTTTACTGGGCTGAAATCCTTTTTCCTCCCCTTTAGCCAATTCTCTTGAAAACAATTAAACTATAATGCAAGCTTTTGAAGTAGTTTCGACTTTACTGAAGTAGTTTCGTCTTTACTTCGCAATGTTTTTCATCAAAGGGCTTCCAAATCTTCTCAATTAACCAAGTTTTGCAAATTTTAAATGGCTCTAAAAATCTGCCAGAAATAAGCTAGCTCAAACACGTTGTTGTCAAACGAGGACTGAAGAAAAAATCAGTCAGGCGCGTAGACAGAAATTTGCAATGGGGGGGGGGCTGTTTCGGAGATGAAAACCAAACTAAAACGGTCTTCACTCAGAATTGGAACAGTTTTTCTGCCCGAAATTAGGTGGAAACTAAAAGAAAAGGTCCTTACCCAGGCTGCAATCGATTTTTGTGTCCGAATTCTCTTCAACACTAGAGTTAAAGTAGACACATTTACATTGCCAATGCCAATTCCGGGAGGGGGGGCTATTTTTACTTTTAGAGCAAAAATCGGTTTCAAAAGTAATAAAAACGTGGTATTTTGCATACTCTGCATGCCGATGGGGGGGCTGAATCCCTCCCCGCGTCCCCCTGGCTACGCTACTGAAATCAATTGGGGTGTCTAAAGTTAGTCTAATTATATTAGACTAACTGAAAAAGCGTGGTGTCCTACGTGGCCGACTCCCGGGAAGTCGGAACAACTTCCACTGGCAGTTAGGTGCAAAATCAAACACCAACCCTACAGCCGCAAGCAGCTCAAGTCAATTATGCACAGAGCTGGACAGCGTTGTTTCGGGCTTTTAACTCTCAAGAGCAGCCTTCAGCATATCTAAACCAAGAGTATTTCCAACGGTCCAGCCATCTCTCGGCCAAACTGGACAAATCGATTATTTTTTGTAAAAGTTCTGCCCAGGGGTGCCGTTCTTTTTTGAGAATTGGGGGTCATAATTTGCAATTTTACCCCAATTTTGCCCTATTTTCAACATTGGGGGGGATGAACCTCGACCACGATTTTGTTCAGGTGAGCAAATTAAGTGAAGACCAAAAAAACATTTTTTTTCCCAAATTCAGGTGAAGACCAAAAAAAAAAAAGGTCTTCACCAAAAATGGAACACTTTTTTCTCCAAATTCAAGTGGACTCCTACGCTTAGATGCACACCAGAGTTTTTGGGGGGATGCAGATGTAGACCATACTCAAATTATTATTGGGGGTCTTAAATTATTATTGAAAGTCAAATTATTGGGGGGGATGCAGATGCAGATGTAGACTATAGTTAAACTATTGGGGGGGATACAGCCAAATTATTGGGAGAAATATATCCCCCCATCCCCCACGGGTTTCGGCACCCCTGCTTCTGCCACTGTGCAAGCCATTGGGGTTTATCCAGTTTGACCAAGAGGTGGCTGGGGAATACTTTTGGTTAAAAGCTTGTAACAGCTCTCTGCGTATTATATTAGATTGGCGTTGACTCCATCCTTCTTGACTCAGCCGTTTCAGAGATATTCTTCTTTTAGTGGTTATTGGCAACCCCGACGTTGATGATAAAATTAGCGACGCCATTCCGACCCTTCAAACCTTCCTTCAACGCATTCCTTCAAATTTCACGCTGTCAGACCATAGACTTTTTATTAGTAGACTGGAAACTGGCAGTTTTGTATTTTTATTTTTCACGGTTTATTTGTACTTAAATATGCTGATTCATCCGATCAGCGTGATTTTTTTGCCACGTTTCACTCGTTCTACGAATATGTCTAATTAAATCAGCCGAATACGTGTGATTGCAAAAAACCTTCGCAACAAGAGCAAACTTTTTTTTCAATGCTATTCTCGTTTTCTCCGCGCATCTGTTGCTAGTCTACTTAAATAAAGAGTCTATGGTCAGCCACTAGTGTTCACAAGTTACGGTATATAAGCAAAACAACTAATTTATTTGACTTCTGTTTTAATTTTTAGATGCTGGTGAGTCTGATGCAAGGAAGAAGCCATCTTCAATTGATAATGTGCAACTGCCACTCAGAAACTTACAAGAAACCGGCACATTTCAAAACATATTCGATGAGGTTAAGGGTAAAAACAAATATATTTTACAACTTCACGGCGTCCCTGGCAGTGGAAAATCTCAGCTTGTCCGTTACCTAGCGAGAAAATTTCCGCATACCGAGGCTACTACATCCAATAATCCGAATTCATCTTCTCTTTCTATCAAGTGGCATATTCAATGTAAAGATACGAAAGACGATTTAAACGAAAAATTGCTGAAACTGGCGGAAAAGCTGGAAGAAGAAGGTTTCATAGAAAAGGATGCACGCTTAAAAAATACTCTTGAAGAAAGTTTTAGAAAAGATCAAGCAAAACATTTGGTAAAATTGCTTTTAGGTTGCAAGTGCAAGGTTCCTATTTTGATCATTGTCGAAGATCCGCCTGAAATCGCAAGAAACCTGCTCCAACACTTTTTTCAGAGTCTGAATCAATGCTTTCAAAGCACGGTTCACTCTACGTTTCATATTTACGTGACATCACGATCTAAGGCGGCAGTAGTACCTCAGGGCATGCCTGAAATAGAATGCCACAAGACTATCAATATCAACGGGTTTAGTAGAGAGGAAGCCATTTGCTTTTTGGAAGGAGAAGCAAGTGAAGAAAGAGATCTTGTCAAAGTATGTAAACGCTTTAGTGGTCTACCGCTGGGTTTGCTTGCTGCAAAAAGCTACTGCAAGTGCACTGGGTTGAGCTACCATGAGTATCTAGAACTAGCAAATGATCCTGAGAGTAGTTACGACATACCAGAAGACGAAAAAAATGCAGTTTTTGAGGTGTATGGTGAATCCGCTGAACATATTTTCCAAGCAATAGTAATGGTATTCGCTCCAAGCAATGATGTAACATCAGAAGCAACAAACATACTTTGGAAGATTTTGTGTTGTGTTTCCTATTTTCACTACGACCACATTCCACGATTTCTTCTCGAATATTGCTGTCATATGATTCGAGAGCGTAAAGTGGGAAATGTTAAACTTCGAAACAAAGCAGATGTTGGTCAACTGATCAGAAGACTTTTGGAATATGGCATGTGCTCGGAGGCATCAGATGGTGCGATCACATTTCATGAAGTAGTGCAGAATGCTTTTCGCCTAAAGCAGCAGCTCACAAAAGGTTTTAACCCGTTGAAGAAGGCGACTGAAACAGTCTGTGGACTTGTATCATTGGATCTGAGAAGAAAAGAAAACTCTATTCGCATGAACCAACTGCTACCTCATATGCAAACTTTGCTGCACCACTTGGATAAAAACCTGAAAATGTTGCAAAATGATGATGATTTCAAAATTCTTGAAGCTGTCATTAGCCACTTGTACCAAGCTGTTGGAGCACTTTTGCTTGGTGATTCAAAAGAAGACAAAAGTGATGCAATGTTTCGTAAATCTCTGGAAATGATTTGGCCGGAAATGGCTGATGTAGCTTCACTTCAAACAAAAACTCCAGAAGAAATTGCTCCAGAAGTCATCGAAAAGTCAGCGAAGAAAGCTCAAAGTCTCCCTAGCGATTTCATCATCAAATACTCATCATGGATCATGCTCAGCCACTTTGATGATGATGATGTAGCGTTTCTAAACGAAGAGAGCCAAGGCAATTTCGAAAAAGTCAAAAACCTTTTGAATCCTCTTGCTTCTAGAACCTTGTTGGTAGAAGCGCTACGCGAATGCAAGTTGTTCTTGACGGATTTAGAGTTTCGTCCCATTTTTTTTGCTGAGAGATTTGCATCTATTTTGCACAGCTGGAGTAGATGTTTTCTCTTTCGTGATCAAGACCCTGAAATGCAGCAGAAGTGTTTGAGAATGTGTACTTTATCTAAATCTGTGTCTGACTGTGCTTATAAGTTTTCAACTTTGGAGCCGAAAATCCGCCTGCTAACGCAATGGCTATCGCAAATAGCTGGGCTGATTCCATTTTTATTGAGAGAAAAAGACAAACCAGAGCGTTTCCGAAGAGCGCAGGAATTATGCGAAGAAATGATTTCAAATGAAAAATTGAAAATGTATGAAAAAGGATTGCTCAAGAAAGCTTTCGATCCTCCGATGATAACTCGCAGTTCTCTTCTCCGCTATATCGTTCGCATCAACGCGAGGCTCATCAAATCAGACGACAAAAGTGTCTTACACTTACAGCAAGCAGATGAAAAGTGTCAACAACTTCTCCAATTAATTACAGAAAACGCTGAAGTTTTATCTAACTACATAGGGTTCATCATCTATTGCGCGAAATACTATGCCGCCAAAAATGATTATGCCCAAGCGATGAAATGCTTCAAGGAGTTTTTTAAATTGACTTCAAATCAGAAGTTAAAGCCAAAATATAGCACTGAGTTCTGGGCAACGTACAATTACGCCAGAGCTGTAAATGCTAATGACGAAGCATCATCACATTATAAAGAAGAAGCTATTCAGAGATGCAGCAAGGTTCTTTCTTCTGACGAAGTTTCCGACATTCAAGATGATCTCACACAAAAGTTGACAAAAGAACTAGACAAACTGCAGTCTTCATAAGACTTGCAATGCAATTCACTACCCGTAACCACTCGACATTGTTTACACTTTGTGAACAAACTTTTTATTGCCCTAAGCCTAACACGACGAGTGTACTTGATTGCATGTTACGTTTTTTTTTTTTGTTATAATAGATTAAGTTCGGTGAAAATTAGTGTGCTCCAACCAGGGCCTGCGAGAGGGTGGTTCAGGGGGTACATCGTACCCAGGACCCGGAAGAGTTCAACTTTCCGCTTTAACTTTTGGTATCGCACCATAACACCGTAATCAAACTTGCCTACTGCAAAAATATCAGTCACCCTAATCAGAACCGATAATTTGTCGCTATTTTTGCTACACAGCCTTTAGGACATCCAATAGTGGCCGATTTGATTAAAAAAGAAGAAAATGTTTCAAAAGTCATACGCTTTCACCGAAATTAACGTTTTGTTACATTTCTCTGACGTGAGAGCCCTAATTTTACGGTATAACAATGTACGAGGGCCCACATTTCCAGAGATCCAAAAGCATTTCAACCTCAGAGAGCGGAGTCAAAGTTGACATACTATACTACCATCATTAAGTAACTCACTCTATCAGTATGAATTTAATAGTTATTTGGGCTTGTGAAGTCTATGATTGCAGATGACTTCTTAAAACTTTTATCAGTAAAATATTTGGATTTGCAGTATTAAAGTCATTGTATTGCATAATATTGTGTCAATGTCATCATCCCTACTTCACATACATTCTTTCATGTATATCACGTTTTCTGCTTGTCAATTTAAGCAAGTTTGGTCGTGGGATGTTGATCAAGTGCTGTATTTTACCCTCGAGAAACATAATAAGTGCTAAAGCTTCCGGGGCTCAGCCCCGGACCCCGCTGGGGGAGCTCACAGCGCTCCCCCAGACCCCCTTGCTGGATTTATAGCAATTTTTTGTCTAGTACTGTTTTTCATTGGTCATAAATGTGTGCGAATACTCGCTTTTAAATGAAGATCTAGACCCATCGGACAAAAAATGATTTAACGCATGGGCCCCGATAAGGCTTGGGGGGAGGGGGCGAATAAGATTTGGGGGCCCGGTATCGACCTTCGTACCCCCTGAAAAATTTTCTCTCTGAGGCCCTTCCTCCAACTATATGTAATAAAACAAACAAATGCCACAGTCCCATTATAGACTTTACACATCAGAAGTGTTTTTCGTTGCGAACCAAACAAAGAGTTCGGTGACGCTAGCACCCCCCAGAGAAGCCTACCGTCAAAACAGCCTGGTGGAGGCATTATTTTAATGATTTTATTGGTGTTTTATTATTGCTGACTCTACTCATCATGTAAACCAGGCTTTAATCGCAAATTGAAAAGCAGATATCGCAAACAAATATTTGGAAATTTTCCAAAAAATGTAATTGCCTGCTGGCCTTCTTACCTTGCGAAGTGTAACTCGTACCTGTTCATTTATTGCTTTTGAACTTCCAAATTTCAACCAAGAACAGCTTTTTATCTCAAATTGTTCAAAAAACTCCGTTTGGGAGCATGTGCCTAGGTTCTTTGAACAAAAGTCGCCAACGTTATTGGTGCCAAGTGTGTAAGCTTTGTATCGAAATCAAGCAGCAACATTTTTGTTTTGAGAAAACATTCTGGTTGTGGGATTCCAATATTAGTTCAAATGTCAACTCCAAAATTTTCATCCGTCTAGTTTTAACCTTTTTGAAAAACTTCGAAGGCGATTCTGGGGTCAGTACGGTTATCTGTTTCCAAATTAGAATGCATTGTACTGACAACAATCATTATTTTGTGGGTTGCTATGTGTTGTAACCCGAAACATTAAATTCAAATTAGTATATTTCTAAGGCTTTATACAACATAAAAGTAAAGTACATCTGCAAATTAACATAATAGTAAAATACCAAATACATTCAGCTTCTTATCTAGTGTACATACAGCAACTTAAATGTAACACTGTAACTGCTTTCCAGATTGCGCGTTACAAAAATGAAGCGCTACAACTGTAAAAATCAAAGCGTCAATCAAACACAATAATTGATTTCTGCAAACAAGGATTAGCGGTTTTGCACAGCAAGCTACAGCCAAGAATTAAGTGGAAATAAGAAATCTGGGTTCGAAACTATACCACACTATGGTAATAAAACGGCCAATTTTTTCGAGGAAAGTGTTTTTTGAAAATTTAAAGCTAGTTTATAGCTTTGGCTCCAGAATCCGATCTGACAAATTACAATTGAGTCTTTAGTTGACCCAACTTAAGATGCAGGATTAAATGCACTGTATTCAGTCGTTGTTGTTTTGTTTGAAATTGATACGCTTACAACGGTGAAGTCACTTTTGCGAATGAAATTTGGGTAAAGTTTCAAACATTCTAATGCAATACAGCGTCGACGTTTGAATATGTAGTTGGTGGTAAGGAAAAAGAAAGCAGGAAAAAGCTTGAGTCCGCTGAGTTCCTCCCACTCATTTTCTTGAGTCTGCTGAGTTCAGCACCCCGTTCAATTCTTTGCACTGTTCTTTTGCACTTCTAAATATATTAATATGCAAAGTATTTTTAGACCATTCGTTTCAAATTGCTGGAGCGTTTTAACGTAGATACATAAATGGCGGAAAGGATAACCTTTGTTTTTGGGCCCGCCCATTCTTTTCTGTAGGCCTATACTTCAGTTCCTTTTGCACTGTACTTTTGCTTCTCTTCAAATTATTTTGTTTATTGATTTGAAAGAATATTTTTGGCTCTTACCAAATCGTCAATCTTGAACAACTTTAAACAGATTTGTTTTTGCCATTATCATTGCGCACCCATTGTGGTGGTCCAGCCTGACAAAAAACTTGCGAACAGAACCCTAAAAAAGTGCTCCGGTTTGGATGTGGTTTGACAGATGCAAAGTGCCTGGCCATACGCTAGAATGAAGTAATCGCGTTTTTTACATAAGATTTGGAAATAACAATTACTGACTGCAAACAGAAGAAAAAAACTGCACGATGTGTGCTAAGAAATATTGCGAACTTATGATTGGCCATTGGAAAACTTCATGACCTGCTTATAACCACTGTGTATTTACTGTATTACATGGTGCTGTACAGTGTATACGCTTAATCGAGCAGGACGTAGGCTATTAATTCCGTGTACACCTATAAACATTCTGAACATTTTTCGTAATACGCTCGTATGTTTAGTTGTTTACTCTTGATTTTGTTTGTCAGTGCATAAACTATTATACGTCTAATTACGGAGTAAAATTCTAGGAATATTAAATAACGGTAACCTTTGAGTGTACCAGATGATTTATCCGAGTGAATCAAATTCCGAACGCTTCAACTTGTTTCTGTGTCATGTTTTTGCTATGTATCAGCGTTGCTCCATATCTGCCTCGTTTGAGTGATTCAGATTCCCAAACGAATGGTTTTGTATCTTTCTTTATCTGTGGGCGCGCGAGCTCAAGTTAGTTTCTTTTTTGCCAAAGTTCGACGTCATTAGGACAAAAGAGGCAGAGATGGAACCTGTATATAAAACTTGTTTCGGGCGTGGCATCACATAGTTATAGTATAGTCATACTATAGTATAATCATATAGTCATGTAATCATATAGTCATGTAGTCATATAGTTGTATAGTCGATATAGTTAATATAAAAAGCGTTTTAGACTTTTACAGTTGTTACCGATTTTCGCTTAACCAATTTTAACAAGAATAACTAACAAAGCAGCATTGGTGTGCAATTTAACAATGAAGACATAGGAGTCAGATAGCGCAACATCCTCCATCCATCATCATTCCCCTCAATTTGGCTCAATCATCATCTCGACTTCCATAATTGAATTAATTTCCATAGATCTAACTCTGTGATTATATAAACGTGTACTGCTACAGATATATGCCAGTACGTAATTTCGCAAATCATTACTTTGATACAGTGTGAAGGAAGGCAAGGCCAACGAAATGCCGCTGGAGGCGACCTGCAATTCATAAACGGTTCTCTTGTTGGTCTCTTTCATTGATTTTGCTTACGAGAACATTTCGATTTTTGAACACAATTTGCACAGTAGCTTTGCCTCTTGTTTTCAGCTTTTAGTCTTGTAATTTTGCTCCTCTTGAGGATGACATTTTCATAAGCGCCCTATACCCACAACTCCAATTATTTATTTTTTGCAATTATGTGTTGTAAGCAATGTTGGGCAAGTTCATGAGGAGCGTTTACTGCGTTAAGAGTTAATTCGCTAAGAATTTTTAAGCAATTTTTTAACTCAGTTAAAGTTAAGTAGTTAACTGCAAAACAAAATTAACGCAAGTTGAAGTTAAAAGTTAATTCATTAATTAAAAAAAAAATTCAATATTAATCTGCAGTTGATGCCGAATAAAATAATTTCATTTCCATACGACATAAAAACTACTCATTCTAATTTCTGATACTATGGTATTTACTTTTATTACGCCACTACACTCGATTGCAAACAATTTGTTATGGCATTAGGACGCATGGTGTAGCCTAGAAATTTCACGGATTAACGTAAACATTAAAGTAGTTTAACGAAAGTTATAGTTAATAAGTTAACTCACAATAGCTTTTTAACTCGTTAATGAAAAACTTAACGTCGTTATTAACAAATTAACGAGTTAATGCCCAACACTGATTGTAAGTACTGGAAGCTAGCTGGTCCCAAAAGAATGCTCCCCAATACAATTATGGTCTGCGTATGCTGCAAAAGTTATGGTATGGCGCTTGTTTGTGGTTTGCTGTCAGTTGTAGCGGTGACGCTACAGCATTAAACAGTCCGCAAATTTTCTTCTTTGCCAGTATTGCATTTTTCGCGAAGTTAGTTTGTATTTCTTGCACGCTTATAGTTTGAAAAAGTAACACAGTGTGTGAGCTATTTTTTAAACCTAACTCCTGCTGCTGGGTAAGGTCTGCCCGCTTGCGTTGAAGACGTGGGAAATAAATGCGACTTCGATCACAAATGCATACTGCTTATTTCTAGTTGTGGGGAAATGGATTCAAATACAAATCGTAGTCATTTTTTTCTAGCGTTCCGAAGCAATTCTACTCAAAGACATAATATGATACTAATGTCGTTTATTTGTTGAAAAGCCTAATAAGATACAGTGCTGAATATTTTAAATAGCCTCTAGGGGACGAGTTAATTAAGCTTTCGTATTTTAAATCCAGCGTTAAGCATTACCAGTCGACAGCTTACCCTGGTGTAATTTGTCTTTGTGTACGTGATTTTTTTATTTTTTTCAGATTAAACCAAATCTTTCATCATACTCGCTGCATTACACCGAAGCATGTAACGAGTTTGCAGGGTCCATTTCCACGTCATTGCGCCCGGGTAACACAGCTCTTTGGAAGAGTTGCAGCGATGGCGAGTTGTTAGCAACACTGCGTCCGATTTGACTGGCTCAAGATTTGAACCTAACGAACGCGTAACCGTTCGACCAACGATGGGTCTTCTTTCTTCCAGCAAATTGTATTTTTTCTGTGTACCGCTACGTATTTTCGTTTTACATTGTGCGTTATTTGTCAATCCTCATTATTTTGCGCTTTATTTCGTGAATTTACAGTAGCTAAGGAACCCTACCGGTGCCAAAAAGTTGAAAGTGCCATGACAGTAATAGAACAAAATCTTGCGTATCGCCTTCCTTGAGTGCATTGCCTGCAAAAAACTGTTGGGTGAATGGTGACGTCAATTTTGTTCACCAAGCTTTCAAATCGATTTTATCCTTTCTGTTTCGTCTTTCGCAGTCAAACTACGCAGGAAAGACAATCGTGTTTCTTTTTTTTTTTTACTGTAAGGTATACAGAGCTAGAAAATAAATATAGGAATGCCGAGGAAATCTTTCGAAACACTATGCAAATGATTGAAGGTGCTGTTTTCTCTTGCTTTTCTTGCAATTTATCACAAAACCATTTGGTTTTGGTTGTTACCAGGACCGAATTTATATTTCTAAGAGCCCCTGGCACTTTGAGGATTTTTGCTACATTTTGCTGCCAAATATAGATAAAGATCAAAACAATAATAATAATAAAAAAAGGTCTTACCATCTGACACGCCCCGCGCTTAAATGATAAATCCGGCCCTGTTGTTACGTTTGCTAGACTTTCGCATAAAGAATCCAAAATATATGGCACCCCTGGGAATGGGGTTGCGGTGCATAAATGTTATCTACTAACAGGAAAATTTACCCTAAGCCTGCAATATTCTGTACTTCCTAACTGCATTTGAAAACTGTGTCTTTATTTAACCAAAATGCGAAGAATACTTTTGAATCTATTGTAGTGATGTGCTTAAGTGCTTGCAAATTTTATGCACACTCAGAAACTCACTAAGTTACAGATGTTAACTATATTCGATACTTGTGCATGTTTTTAGCTCGTTTAGATATTCCTAAGCTACAATACTAACTACTAGTAAAATATTAGTTACACTATATTCGCATTATTTTTGAATTGCACTTCGGTTAGCATCAAAGCTGAGCCATCAGACTCATTCAGCAGCAGGTGAAGAACCTAATTGCGGTTTGCTGCTATCAACCAAACACTATCTACCATAGTCGCCCGGTCGCTACACATTGGCCTACGACCTAAGAACCGGGTCAAAGGTTAGTTCTTCTGCCGGTTAGGGCCGTTTCAAGTGGAAGAAGAGGCATTTGGCCTGGACTCCCCGCAAAAAATATACGTTTTTCAAGGCGCATTTAGCAGCGTGAGATCAGAGAAAAACCAGAAAAAAGGTTTTCAGTAATTTTGGCTGCAAAAGCAGGTGGAAAACCCAGTTGATGCCAATAAAAATGCGCGTGGTTAACACTAGACACGAGGGCAAGTGGGAGTTTGACTCGAAGATCGAAAGATCTTTTTGTCGTCTCCTAGCCAGGGGCGTATTTAGGGGGGGCGCCATTGGGCCATGGCCCCCCCCTTTGGGTCGCTAGGACTGCAAAATTGCATAGTAAAGTGAGCAAAATTGAGGCATGGCCCCCCCCTTTGTAAGTTGGGCATCAGGCTTTCAGGCTTTTGGCTGGAAATTTGAGTGAGTTCGGGTGAAAAACGGGACGGACCTTGAGTAAAGACCTTTTTTTTTTTTTTTTTTTTTTTGCTCTTCACCTAAGTTTGGCCGAAAAATGGGACGAAATTTGAGTGAAGACCTTTTTTTTGTGCTCTTCACCTAAATTTGGCCGAAAAATGAGACTAAATTTGAGTGGAACAACTTCTGATTCAGATCTTTGTTCTTCCCAAATTTTCTGAAATTTTTGGCCCCCCCCTTTTCAAAATCCTGCGTACGCTACTGCTCCTAGCTAGGGCAGCTGGGTAAATAAAAGATGTAATTACAATTTATCCTTTGATACAAATCTCAATGTGCTGTTTTAGCATGTTTCAAATCTCATCTATTTTTCAAATCCAGCATGATCTTAGTGAAGGACGATATTCAGTCGGCTTTTCGTTTGATCAAGGGTGTAAGTTTATTTAAATAGTAGCCACTTGACAAAATCAAACCGTAGCTAAGAATCACAGAATATAACACAAAACAGAGACAAAGAGGAAGTGGGTTGAGAGGTGCGATCGTTCCTTGAAGCATCGTTATCAATTTCTTATCTGTTTCAGAACAGCAGAACTTTTTGTTTTCAACCATCTTGCTTCTATTCTTTCAGAAGCTAACAAAATGTCACTCCACCTTAAAATTCCCCTACAGGGATACCCAAAAGTTATCCTTTGAGCAACATAACCAGTTGTCAAACTAGTGTCGAGTATAGGTGACAATTGTCTAATAAGGGTCTACAAGACCGATAATGATAATTTTTCAGGAGGTGATGAGTACAAACAAAACAACATAAAACAGGAAAGCAGCTTTAAAGTCAGAAAACAAAAGTAGAGATGAATTCACCAGTTCGGTTTCACAATGATTAACTAGTAACAGACCAAGCAACATAATATCAAAAGATAATTTCATGGCGTTCATACATAGTTAGTTTTCAAAAAAGTTCGTTTCATTCAGCAATGATATCAAAAATAAACTGTAAGGCTACTCGCTGTGTCAAAGATGAAGGATGTAAAAATCGGCCGGACCCAGTGCGTTTCGGCTGCGCAAGTTTTCCGCAGACAATTGCGGTGGCCGCTAGTGAAATTCTTCAATCAATGGTTTCGCTAACACCGCTATTCATCGTTCTGGCGTGCTAATTATTATCCCTTTCTCTACAAGCAGCCTACGTATTAAAGGGGGCGAAGCATCCTGTCAATTCAGGTAGTTTACCCTAATAAAATCGAAATAAAATTGTTTGTTTTCATTTTGGTGTTGTGGCTGCAAAGATATCCTGCAACAAACCAAGATATTCCCCTAAAAAGTTTTTAAAAAACCTAAATCTGTGCTCTTAGCCTGAACTTTCATGGAAAAAGAGAGACTAATTATTTGTAACTAGTGTTTAACCCTCCAATATCATCACGTGACCAATTCAATTTTGGTAAACCTCATTCTTTTTTTTTTTTGAAATTCAAGCTGGGAGAACAAACTCAGGGCATCCAAAAACTTTTAAAGAAGGTTATCTCATTGTATTTGTTAAATATCTTTGCAACCGCAGCACTAAAATGAGAACAAAAGATTTCTAAAATTATTTTTTGAGTATAGGTATCGTAAACTACCGGATTGGCAGGATGCTTCACCCCCTTTAAACTCACTTTAACAATGAAAAAATTGCCTGCCAGACCAAATGATGTGAAAGGGTCCAAACCACTCGACAGTCTTTGATTCAAGTGGAAGAGTGGATGCTTGAAGATAAAGACAAACAAACGTATATTTTCGCAAGGTGCCATCAGAGTAAACTGCATCGTAATTATCTAAAGTTTGTTCTGAGCCTATAAACGCTATTAGCAGTGGCCATTGCGATCATAAACTAAATATTTCCGGTTATTTGAACAGAATCCAGTTAAAAAAATAATTTGTTCGTACAGTCGCGTAAGCTTCTCGTCAAATGTACCCTCAGCTTTCTTGCAGCCAACTGGTTGTGTTCTCGTCCAAACCACTAATCCATCTATCCCGTGAGAGGGAGAGTTAAGAGCAGACAGTTATGTGTTCTGCCGTTTGGTTCTCAACGCCGAACTCACAAACCTCAATTGTAGACATGTTACGTTGTCTAAAGCAAAACAAAAATGGTAATAGGCTACCACTCTAGAGCAATGGTTTTGCAAAATTGTTTTCTTTCCTCGATGTCAGTATCGTACATTTGGCGAATTTTTAGATTGATGTCTTCAATATAATTTCCCATTCTATCAGACCCTGGCAAAATATACGATAAATTTAATTCCTTTACTTCTTGTTGAAACGTCACTAAATTATCAAACGAATTAGGTAAATCCATTTTGTTTGCCAAAATCAATCCATTTCATTCAACGAGAGATTGGTCTAATCAAATCAAAATCAAATCAAGTTTATTGTTCGCCAAATACAACGAGAAAAAGAGAAAAAAATAAACACAATTATCAATTGAAAAAAATAAATCTTAAAATGGAGTACTGGCTAGGAAACACCAAAAAAACGAAAAGTTTACGAGTCAAGGTGCTTCCTAGTTTGCTCAGTTTACACTTGGAAAATAGAATAAAATGAGCGCAATAAATTAATCAAATGATAGGCTGTGCAATGTAAACCGGTAATCTTCAATATGTGAGAAAAGCAAACAACTTTAGTTGGAAAGGTAAACTACACATATCAAGCTGTAAATAAATTGAGAAATTAAATTGTAGCAGAGTTCGATTTAGTATTTGCTAATTAGAATTTAGTATTTGCTAATAATTTTTTGTAGTGTTGTTTGAAAGTAGCGGTACAAAATTCCTTGCTTTTATAAACATCGTCAATGTTTGTCCAAAGTTTAGACCCTCTAAAGGCCAGAAGATTTTGAGTAATACATTTTTTTAACTTTTGGTAGAAAATAGATATTTTTTGATGCATTTCTGGTATTGTCACCATGCATAGTGTCAACTTTGCAAAGCAGATCTTGAAAGAGTTTTGGTCATAGGTGAGCACAAGTCCGTTAATCGTTACTCCGTTAATAACGAAGCTAACTTTTTCTTGAACTCGTTAATCCGTTAAAAAGTTTTTTCATGTTAACGGACTAAATTAACTTCCGTTAAGTTCTGTTAACGGACTAAAGTAACTTCCGTTAAGTTCTGTTAACTTCCGTTAAGGTTTTTATCGTTAATATCTTGCACCATTCATTCATCGTACGGGTACAAACCAGTTTGCACTGGTAGCACTTGTTGCGTATTAGCACGAGTTTATAAAAGAAAGCGAAGAAAGGAGCTCTTTTTTGTGGCAAATAATAAGCTGCAGCCTCGTAGGTCTCTTGATCATCGCTGTTCACAATTTCCAAAGATATTCCGATCGCAGCTTTGTTAGTGCATTTGAACTTGTTTCTATCTTGAAATTAGATTAGACTTTAAAATGTAACTTCCAAAACACAAAAAGACCACCATAGCTATAAATATTTCCTTACAATCAGCTCAACAGCGTCAATACGTGTTCTAGAAGCGAGTGAATAAAAAGAAATGTAAATTACACGCAAAATGTTAACGAATTAATGGACTTTATTAACTTCCGTTAATTAAAGTCAAAAATAACGGATTAACGTTAACGGAGGTGTGAAGTTTGTTGACGGACTAGAGGTTAACGAAGCTAACGTTTTGAATTAACTTACCCACCTATGGTTTTGGTAATGTATTGTTTTCAAGTTGGTGCATGAATTTAGCCAGTTCTAATTCGTAAATTTTTGTCACTTTAAGAAAGTTTAATTTTTTGTAAAGCGGAGACAACGAAGAATATCGAAAACTATGTGTTGTAGCTTGGATAATTTTGTTCATATTTACTTGGATCTCGTTCAAGTATTTCATAGCAGCTGTACACCAGACTAAGATTCCTTATTGCAGTTTGCTATATACAAGCCCAAACTACAGCATGCTTAAAGCATCTTTTGTTACATAATGACGGATTCTACACAAAAGCGGAACATATCTCGCAAGCTGTCCCGAAACATGCTTTAAGTGCGGACTCCACGTAAAGTTTTCGTCGATTATATAATTCCCAAATATTTTGCAGTATTAGTTCCAACCAAGGTTTGATCATTCATTATCAACTACAAATTTTCTGAAACAGACTTTTGGGGCTGTTTATGACCGAGAATGTAACTGTTTTTTTCGTGATTTAATGCGAGTTTGTTCTTTCTTAACCAGCAGTTTATTTTTTCCAATCCTTTGTTAACTCGATTTTGAAGAACCAGCAAATTGTGGTCACTCATTTACAAACATGTATCATCTACGAATAGAGTTGCGTCAAAGTTGGTTATAGAATAGGAAGATCGTTAACATATAATAAGATTAAAAAGGGGCCTAGTGAAGATCCTTGTGGAATTACGTAGGTTACATTGGCAAACTCAGATATTTCTCCCCCAAAGTTTAGATACTGTTGTCGTTCACTGAAAAAGTTTTTAAGTAATTCTAATAGAGTTCCACAAATGCCAAATTGGGTTTTTAACTTTTGCAGCAAAATTCTATGATTTATCGTGTCGAAAGCTTTTGACAAATCTAAAAAAGTACAGCAACTGTATTTTCCTTCGTCTATATTTTTTAATAAGGAGTCATACATGAGGCTGATTGCATGTATGGTAGAGTGATTTTGACGAAATCTGAATTGTTTTTCATTTAAGAGGTTGTTTTTTTGCACATAAGCATAAATTCTGTTGTAAATTAATTTCTCAAATAATTTATCAAATTGCGACAGCAAAGAAATAGGTCTATAATTGGTAGCCATGTATCGATTACCCTTTTTAAAAGCTGGGATAACTTCGGCAATTTTTAGGCAACTGGGATATATAGCTTCCTTGATAAGCTTGTTGAAAAATTTACTTAGTGTATCCGAGATTAACACTTTTTCCAAATTTAAGGAATTTTGTTTCTACATCAAGTTTGCGAATTGCTTTTTTTTGGACTTGACTAATCCCAGTGAGCGTATTTCTTCTTCAGTTGAAAAAGACATAAAAAATGAATTTGGTGGGTTTTAAGGATGAAAAATATTTGATATTTTTTCATTGACAACTGGAATCGAAGTGGTTAGTTTTTCGCCGATAGTTACAAAATAATTATTAAAATAATTGGTGATAGAAATTGGGTTGGTTATTTCATCATCATATTTTTGAAGCTTATGCTGTAGAATTGGTAGAGTTGGTTAAATGGATGTTTTGTTGACATGTCTGGTACAAACAGTAAAAATCTGCACAGCTCTATGTGCTTTAGAAAACGTATTTCCAGTCCTTCATTCATGTGTGCCCCTTCAATTTACACCTGGGGTGTCCGCAACCGCTATTTGAACAAAGTCTTCGAAGTGCAAAATTCCAAGTGGGGTATTAATGCAGCGAATTCGTAAGCTGCCACCGCTGTTCGAGCTTTGGTCAGCGTCCGTAGTAAAGTGGATTTACCAGCGTTTGGAAAACCAATCAACCTTGCATGAGCTAATGTTCGAATTTCCAGCCAAACAAGCATTTTTTTTAACCAGGAAACCCAAGAGTGCATTCTTCTGGGGTAGTGTTTGTACTGTTAACGAAAAATCGGTTACCTTTAACCCTTTCCCCACCAGCGCAAATTAACTGAGTTTGGCCGTCCTTTGAAAGATCCGCCACTATTTCATCAGTTTTAAATTCACGAACTAACGTCCCAACTGGCACATTGACGTAGAGATCCTTATCATTTCTGCCGTGTATGTCGTGAACGCCCCCTGATTTCGCGTTTTCGGCGATGTATTGAGTTTTTAGTTGTGCCAAGTTCTTTACATTGTTATCTGCGACAAAATATATATCAGCGCCTTTACCTCCGTCTCCACAACTAAGACCGCCAAACGCCATTAACTTGTCTGCGAGGAAATAAGAACGTCCATCCCCGCCCTTTCCAGCAAACAGTAACACTCTTCGTTCGTCTATAAATTTCCTGGACAATTCTTTTTCGGATAGCTATGCAGGCGCGTCGCCAGCGGGGGGGCAATGCCCCCCCCGACTTTCGTTTTTGCCCCCCCCCCCCCCCCCCCCCGATTTATTTTTTTGCCCCCCACGGTATTTTTTGGGGAGGAAGAAGTTGCTTTTTTGGCCGGAAAAAACGTTGAAATTTGTGATTTCCGTCAGAAAAAGGCTTCGGATTTCGGCGAAGACCTTTTTTTTTGGAGATCACCTGCTTTTGGCCGGAAAAAAACGTTAAAATTTCGGCCAGAAAAAGCCTTCGGAAATCGGCGAAAACCTTTGCCCCCCCAATATTAATTTTGCCCCCCCCGATCTCGCGAAGCTGGCGACGCCCCTGTAGCTATGGCTTTTCTGATCACTTTTTTTGAAAATTCGACTGTTGGAAAATTTTTTCGGACAAATTTTTGATTTACGCTGTAAATTTGCTGGTACAGCTTAAACAAATTCATTATCGGTCTACAAAACAAAACACACCGTGAAAAAGTCACGCAAGTAGCTTATTTGAAATAGAGTGCAGTAGCTGTATCTACGCGCGAGCACGTCATAGAGACACGTATTGCATGGGAACCTCTCAAAACCGAATTTGCAGAGAGGTAGTTATTGTTAGTTATTCCAAGTATCTCAATTCTTGTCCTCCAGGCATAAACCAAAAATATCATGTTGACTTCTTCAACCTTAGCACAGCGCATTTGCTGTAAGGTTGATTCAAGTTATGTGGTGGAATAAGTCGATCTGCGTAACTTTTCATAACAAACTTCAACTTTTGTAGGTAACGAACATTGTTAATACAGATATACGGTGTATCTAGCAGAGGTGGAGTCCTCAAGGACGTCCTCGAGGACAGATTTTGAAGTCCTTGACCTTGACCTCGAAGGTCAAGTCCTTGGCCTTGGCCTCGAGGCCTCAAGTCCTCGAAAATTGGCCTGTCCTCGGCTCGAGGACAGCAGTATTTTTTGAATTGTTAAAATTTTGTGAAGCGCTTGAAAAATTTTTTGGAAAACGTTTTTTTGTGGAGATCGCTTGAAAATTTTTGTGAAGACCTTTTTTTTTTTTGGAGAGCACTTGCGCTTGTGTCCTTGGTCCTTGGCCTTGGCCTCGAGCATTCCTGTCCTTGGCCTCGAGAGTGTCTGTCCTCGGAAAGGCTGTCCTTGGCCTCGGCCATGGCCTCGGATTTTTTTTGTGTCCTTGGCCTTGGCCTCGAGCCTTGTGTCCTCGACTCCACCTCTGGTATCTAGCTCGAGTGATTTTTCTTTTGAAGTGTCTTTTTCATGCTTTTAAGATCAAAAGATGAAAATGAAAGATCAAACGCTATTAAGATCAAAATGAAATGAACAAAAAAATAACTGCAGCAGCACAACAGCTTTTAAGACCATAATGATAAATAATCATTGTTATAGCGCAGCAATTAACCAAAATCGAAAGTCTTCAAAGAAGGTTAAAGAGCTTTGAGAAAAAAAACAGAGCCAAGATAAAATAAAACATTCCATTTACGAGACGCTTCGACTTAACTTAAAGGCGGTGAATCATCCAGCCAATTACGGTGGTTTACAATAGCTAAAATTGAACTATAATTTTTGATATATTTTGTTTTAATTTTGGGACTGCGGTTGCAAAGATATTCAACAAATACAAAAAGACATCCCCCGAAAAAAATTTTTGGAAACTCTGAGGTTTGTTCTTTCCGCCAAAACCACGGTAGGCCTAATAGTTTAGAGAACTGTGGTAAGCGTAGGCCTAATAGTTTAGAGATAGTTTATTTCTAAATAGGTTATTTCTAAATAACTATCTCTAAACTATTAGGCCTAATAGTTTAGAGATAGTTAGGCCTAATAGTTTAATAAGATTACAGTAGCCTAATAGTTTAGAGAACTGTGGTTTTGGCGGGAAGAACAAAACTCAGAGTTTCCAATAACTTTTTTCGGGGGGACATCTTTTTGTATTTGTTGAATATCTTGGCAAACGCTGCCCCAAAATCAAAACAAAAAATATCAAAAATTATAGTTCAATTTTAGCTATTGTAAACCACCGTAGTTGGCTGGATGATTCACCGCCTTTAAAGTCATATCAATCTGTAAAATCATGACGTTAGAGTTGTTGAAAGACCATCAATATAAACCAAAACGATAAATCGGAGGTAATAGTTAAAAGGGCATTCAACCTGAATTTCGAAAAATTACAAAAAAAATCTTAAAAAATATGTTTACCATCACGACCCCATTGCGATTCTTGCAAATCATCCGGTTAAGAAAGTCCAAGAGAAAAATTTTTATGTTTTCTCCTTAGAATCCAAATTTCGGCCATCTTGTTTCAAGTAGATTGCGCAATAAATCAGTTTGTAACTTCTATTTCCGAGTCTTGCTATGTACCGGGCTTTTTGAGTGCTGAAGGTATAGGTACATCAATTAGTAGAACAGCTACTGTTTGAATTCAGAGAGGTTAGACACTTTCTTAGGATGCTTGTTCGCCAAGTGCTAGCTGAGCAGTCGGAGTAAGATAAGGCTTTTGTGCTTTAGGCGTAGCAGCCAATAGCCTATTGCAGATTGTGACTATTGCTAACCATAGATAGCCTATCCGAAAAAATTATTGCCTGTTGAACTTCGGCACCCAATTTCCTTGGGGGGGCTGTTTTCAATTTTTCACCAAAAAATCGGCCTCAAAAGCACCAAAAACGTGCGATTTTGCGTACTTCACAAGCCAATAGGGAGTGCTCGAGCCCCCCCCCCCCCGCCCCCCCCTGGCTACGCTACTGGTTGTTTTCACTGTGGTTTAGCAGAAAAAAATTTTGGACAAAAACGTCCTGAATGCCCTTTTAATAACCGGGTCAACGGTAAAATCTAAAATCTAAAACTGAGATAAAATAGAAAGCAATAGAAAAAAAATTTAAATATGTCGCAGATCAACCAAATTTAATGAATTTAGGCAAAACAAAAACCCTCTAACCACAATGATCAAAAAAAAAAATACAAAACTTACCTTGGGTACTATAATTCCAAGTGATGACCTGGTTCTCTCTTTTTAAATCTGTACTGTACTGTCAATAAATTTGGCTCTAAATTGAAAGATGTACGTGTCAAACTGGCTACTTACTTACAATTCAGAGACAGGACAAACAACTGAACAATACGTTAACTGATAATGACTTCAGTTTAAGTCGAAACGTCTCGTAAATAGACTGTTTCATAGAACCAAGATAAAATGAAACAGGTTATTTACGAGACGTTTTGACTTAACCTGAAGTCATTATACATCTATACAAAATTATGACGTTAAAATTGTTGAAAGACCATCAATACAAACGTTTCTGAGCTGTTAGTGAGTAGCCCGTTTAGACCCGCACATCTTTCAATTTAGCGCCAAATTTATTGACAGTACAGTACAGATTTAAAAAGAGAGAACCAGGTCATCACTTGGAATTATAGTACCCAAGGTAAGTTTTGTACTTTTTTTTTGATCATTGTGGTTAGAGGGTTTTCGTTTTGCCTAAATTCATTAAATTTGGTTTATCTGTGACAATTTAAATTTTTTTCCATTGCTTTCTATTTTGTCTCAGTTTTAGATTTTAGATTTTCGTTTAGATTTTACCGTTGACCCGGTTATTAACTATGACCTCCGGTTTATCGTTTTGGCTTACATTGATGGTCCTTCAACAACTCTAACGTCACGATTTTTGTAGATTGATAATGACTTTAGGTCAAGTCGAAACGTCTCGTAAATGGAATGTTTTATTTTATCTTGGCTCTGTTTTTTTTTTTCTCAAAGCTCTTCATACAGTCCCGTTTTGCTCCAAAGGTTAAAAATATTTTCCAGCTATACCGACATGATAATTAAAGGGGCATCAAACGTTGATTTAACTCATTTGTTGTATGTCAAGCAAAGTTTTATATTTTTTTGACTTTTTGTGCCACTAATTTCAGAATTCTGCCACTTCTTGATAGAAAGATACTTGTATGTATTTTTTCCACAATCTGTTGCATTCCTTTCCTTTTAAAAACATTTTTGAATCACTGATTCGTGACTGCTCCTGTTGCCATGGTTTGGACGTTAGCTTGAACGTTATCCAGTAGGCCTTGCCATATCATAGCTTGTACCAGTCCACCACCGTTTGCAGCTTAACACTACCACTAGATTTTAAAGTACTATCGTAGCCTAACCATTTTTTAGAGAAAATTTTACTCTTAGAATTGCAGCGAACAACTTCTAAATTAACTTAATCAACAGAGTAGGAGTCCTCGAGGACACATTTTGAAGTCTTTGGTCTCGAAGCTCAAGCCCCTGGCCTCGAAACCTACCAAGTACCAGTTCTTGAAAATGTCCTGTTCTCGGGTCGAGAACAGCATTATTTTTTGATTGGTTAAACAGGAAAATAACCAAACAAAAGACAGCTTAAAGGCGGTGAATCATCCAGCCGATTCCGGTGGTTTACAATAGCTAAAATTGAACTATAATTTTTAATATTTTTTGCTTTAATTTTGGGGCTGCGGTTGCAAAGATATTCAACAAATGCAAAAAGATATCTCCCGAAAAAAGTTTTTGGAAAGTCTTGAGTTTTGTTCTTCCCGCCAAAACCACAGTAGGCCTAATAGTTTAGAGAACTGTGGTTTTGGCGGAAAGAACAAAACTCAAGAGTTTCCAAAAACTTTTTTTGGGGGATATCTTTTTGTATTTGTTGAATATCTTTGCAACCGCAGCTTCCAAATCAAAACAAAAAATATCAAAAATTATTGTTCTATTTTAGCTATTGTAAACCACCGGAATCGGCTGGATGATTCACCGCCTTTAAACTTCTAGTCTGTCAATTTGTTTCCTTTTCTTATTTGAAAAATAAAACAATGTAATAGCCAACAAAACCAAGTCATATTGAAAAGTATTTTAAATGGCATTGTGTGAAAGCTCTAATTAGAGAATGAGGAGGCAAAAAAGCCATGTAGAAAGTTGTTGTCTTTATCTCTGAGGTACCTGCAGCAAATAAGGCCATATTGATAATTAAGCCATCATATCAGGGGGGTATTACATGCTCTTCGTAAGAACAAGAATCTTCGGCATTCGGATCGTCTCCGAACGCTCGCATCGTTTGGTATTACATGCTCATCTCTCCCGAACACGAAATAAGAATCTTCGTGAAAAACAAAAAAATATTCGAGAAAGGACACGAACGGTAAAGACCATTCGTGATCAACCAAAATCATTCGGCATTATGTTTAGTTCACTGAAATTGAGTTAGGCTAGCACCTAAAATGGCTGGTGGATATTTTTTGATGAACAATACGCCGCGAAATTCAATTTTAAGAAGAGAAAGAGATTTCAGTCTAGCTGGTTGGACGGAAGAAGAGGTAATTAAAGAATTTAGACTTAAAAAATCAGAAATAAGCTACCTTCGTGCTTTACTGCAAAGTAGCATGGCTCCTTTGGGGCGCCGATCAACAGATCTTTCACTTTAGCAGAAAGTTCTTATACGCCTTAAAACTTTGGGATCCGGAAGTTTCCAAAACTGCAGCAAAGATTTTATTGACGTTGCTCAACCAACAGTTAGTCAAGTTCTCAGCGAATTTGTTGAAAACATGGTCAAAATTGCTCCCAGCTTCATTTACATGCCCAGTAACAGTATGGACATCCGAAGAGCAAAACGGGAATTTTATAACGTAGCAGGATTTCCGGGGGTAATCCGCTGTGTAGATTGGTCGCATATTCCTATCATAGCCCCCCATCAAGATAAGTATGCTTATGTGAATCGAAAGAACTTTCATTCTATAAACATACAAGGAATTTGTGATGCCAACCTTGTGTTTCTTGCCGTAGTTGCGAAATGGCCCGGATCAAGCCATGACTCGTTTATATTGCAAGCTTCTCAAGTAAATGATGACTTCGAACAGGGGACATATCGTCGCTCGAAAGTTAAAGTCGTTTATGTCACTACTTTTTGAGTGTTTAAAATGCAGAAAAAAATCGATTTAAAGTTTTTTAACTGTTAAAATGTGACGTAGCAGCTTCGCTTTCAGCATGTTCGTTTTGATTTTTTCGCAAAAGCTGCACCAAAACTAGTTAAATACAAACACTCAAAAGAAATTGTGCTTACCCCAATTTCTCCCTTTTTTGGGCCCAAAATGGACATAACTGGATTTAATACTAAAACATTGAGTTAAAGTTAGTAATTCTTGTGACATAATTGGTTTTAGAAAAAAAATCTGGTTATAAAGACAAGCAAAAGTCTTTTTTTATGCGTTTTTTTGCACTTAACTGTAGCTGTAAAACATAAAACTTAAATTCTGAAAGAAATTTAAATGACTTGGGCTTACTGGCTAAATTTGTAAAGCATTTTTTTTTTTGCTGTCAGAAACAACTTTATACGTGTTTTCTGAGATTAGCAGTGTATTTACAAACATTAAATCACAATGAAAATCAACAAAAAACATCACTTAGTGAAATAGTAGTCGTAGACATTTTGCTGTGCATTAGATGATCTACAATGCTACAAAACTGCCATCACCTAAATGACTTGAGTTCGTTTCTTGAAAAAAAATCAGTTTTGAAAATCTCTATGTATGAACAAAATTCGGTGCAACTTGACATTGTAGTATTTAAAAAAGAACCAGCAAAAAAAGAAATAAAAGTTTCAAAAAAAATTTTTTGTGGTTTTGTTTCAATGAGCTTTAAGTTTTGTAAGTAAGTTACTTCACAGTATGCGTGACGTTTTAAAAACATAACTTTGCTTTAATTTTAACTTGACAGTGAAGATCAAATTTCGCAAAAAAAAGTGTGTCTTAATTCAACACAACATTGCAATTACACAAGTCAAACAGAAACCTGTTACAACGGCAACGCAGCATTCTCGGTTCTGGAGCAAGACTTATTAGTGCAAGTTTTCTATGTAAAGAATTGTGCAACCAAATTTTGTGAGGTTGGTGCGGAATCTGAAACTATCTGCACTT
Source organism: Trididemnum nubilum (assembly GCA_963965965.1). Classification (NCBI taxonomy): domain Eukaryota; kingdom Metazoa; phylum Chordata; class Ascidiacea; order Aplousobranchia; family Didemnidae; genus Trididemnum; species Trididemnum nubilum. The sequence continues at coordinate 16,984,972 of OZ014474.1, read as the reverse complement.
AATCTTAATCAATCTTAAATTGATTTCAAATATTTGCCGTGCTTAAGACAACGATAATATTACTTTGCTGACGATCACTACCATAATGGAGATGGTTTATTAGATTTTATTCACTTTCTTTCAACTGCTCATAAAAAGAGTGGTATTGAGGTGGAATCAAATTTTGTTGGCAAAGTTTAAGCAAAGATTTTTTTTTTCTTTGCTTATTCCTGGTTTTTCACTGTAGAGCTTGGGTTGTGATTCTACAGAATAAAGTGGAGCAATCGACCTACAGTATGTCTGGTGAGTTCAAATAAATCAAATTCGTTTACAGGCTCCCCATCAAAATCGTATCGAAAAACCATTTTGTTTGGCTTCTCTTTCACAAACTTGGCCTGCATAATTTTGGTGATGTAGAGTTTTTGTGATGTAATGCTACCATCTTCACTGCTGACTTCAAAACGCTTTTCTTTGCTCGTGTTCAAAAAATCTCGAAAAATTGAATGGCTTTCTTTGCGCTTAAAATCAATCACATCATCACAAAGAAGCTTTTTCACCTTTGGTTCATTTTTCACGAAAGCCATTCGTACGCAAATAACCCATTCCTCTAGGCTGTAGATACATCTCTTGCTGACAAACTTTTCAATCGTGGAATGAATGGAATCATTCTCATTCTGAGAATGCCCAGTCACTAAATAATTTAGCGTAATTTCTTCAAATTGAAACAAATTAATGGCAATGGAGAGCATAACCAAAATAGCATGATTGTTGTTTTGTCCAGAGCATCGATCGCAAAAAAAGTGCACCCTTTTAACTCCTTGAGGACAAACTTTGTTTAAATAGTCAAATACACATGAGGATACTTCGCATGATCCTTTTTTTGCAATGCTTTCATCCCATAAGTAGCAAATGGTATTCATGTTGCAAATATTTGTAATCGATAAATTCCAAAGCTTCAGTCGCAGGGAATAGTAAAATGAGGAGGAATCTCCATGGGGACACAAAAAAGTTTTTTGCAAATCAAATACAGCTACCAAAGTATCGCTGCAAGCTTTTCCCAGTGCTTTCAATTCTTCTTTTTTCTTTCTACATTGATTTTTTTGTGCTTGATGCAAATCATATTTTTCAATTAGCTCGGCAGATTTGTTTGATGAATTGTTGTAAGCCACACAAAAATCACAGCAGTTTTTCTTAGGAATATGAAATTTCAAATTAAACCTGCTTTTAAAGACACTTCTGTAAAAGTCGTAATTTTCACATTTAATTTGATGATCAGAACACCATTTTTTATAAAGCCTCCACATCATTTTTATGCTGAGTCCTTGAGGTAGGCATTCATATTTTTCATTTTGGCGCACGTAATGTGCTTCAAGGGTTGGAAACATTTTGATGTGGTTTACCACAGTTTCAACTCGTTCATTAGATGCAGCATTTCGAGTACCACTACGAGCCTTGCGACCATCAGGGGCAATAAATCCAGACGATGCAGCAGACTTTAAAGCAGTTTCAACCCTTTGCATGTTTATATTTAAAGCGTACAAAAAAAAGGTTTTGCACACTCTTGTAGCTTCTTCTGGTGATGTTGCCAAAGAGAAGATTTTGTTCGGTTTTCTTTCAGCTTTTCTTTTTCCGGTTTTCGAAGTTTTTCTAATTCGAACCCTTTGCTTTTGTTCTTGCACACTAACATATTTTATCAAATATACTTTTTGCAAATCATGATCTTTTAAGTCCCAAAAATGTATATTTATTTTATTCACATCTTCAGGACCAAAATCAACAGAGCATTATTGCCTGCATGAGCTGTTGCAGCATTTTTCTTCTTTCAGTTCTCTGCGACTTGGTTTTGTAAAAGTTTCACCCTTCTTATTCTTGAACTGATACTCCTCACCAGCATTATACTTTGTTTTCTTAATATTTTTTTGCCATAACTGTTCATTTCTGATTCTTTTTCTGGTATCAAGCAGTGTTGGTTGTCTGGCTTCAGTACCCAAGTCTTCAACGATAGGGAATGGCAATTTATCAACCTTGTTTAATGACCATTTTACTATGCTTGCAGGGGCATGCTTATCTGGATCGAAATCTTTTCATTGATTTGCATCTCTCAGTAACTGCTCTACAGCAAACTGCCCTAGCAACGGTTCGCTATCTATGGTCAAAAAAGCAGCTTTAAAAATTGAAAAATTTTCATACTTGAGTAATACGTCTTCACCTTTGTGTAGGTCACATTCTATGCAGCTAGAAGATGCAGGTTCTGTCACTTCATGAACAGGAGTACAAGCATCATGGAAGCCTAAAAGATTTGGTGATGGGTTACCATCCGACTGCGAGCATACAGAATTTTCTCCGCATGATAGTGTTTCTGTATAAGAACAGCATGGCTCATTTGTATCGGAAGTAATAGAAGGAACTTTATTGGAAGCGGAAGAATATTGTCGCAAAGAAACATTTTTTGCAGGAGCACTACTTTGAGAAAAACTATCATCATTGTCAGAAGACTGTGAGTGTTGCGTACTGTGAGCTTTCAAAGGAAAATAATCAGGGTCTTCATCATCTTCAAAATCTGTCACTTCATTTAACCAAGATTCTTCATCTTCGTCTGAGGAAAAGTAGCCAGATAATCTGGAATCAGTGTCATCATCTCTTTCAAGATCTTGCAATACATTGTCTTCAGCGTCTTGGTTTTCTAACTGTAATGTGGAAGATTCAACTGTAGTCTGTTGATTGTCTTCCCATTCAACTAACCATTTTTGCCCAACTTTTCCTACTACTTTTCCAAACACACGAGCTGTTTTCCATTCTTCACCATATTTTTTATAAGACCATCTGTCACAATCCTCATCGTGTCTGTCGTCGAAGCGCCAGGCTTCAGTGGACACTGAGTTTTTCACTTTGATGCGCCTCATTGAACAGTTTGCAGTAATTCAATGCATTAGCATGAAATGAGGTTTACCTGAAATAAAGCAGTGAAAAACAATAACATAATGAAATCAATCAACCCAAGAAGTTCATTTCGGCAGAAGCTAAAAGCTTTTAGCAGCATACTTTGCTTGCTCATTTGGAAAATTTGGTCATTTAAACTACTTTAGTAATTTGTGCACAGTACAGTAGAACAAAAACTCATTGCCAACTGTGTATTGACAATGATATCACATCTAAGCATTGGTTTGCAAAAAGCATATCTGATAAAATTGTGTTTGGGGTTCTGGATCAAGTTTCTGGGTCAACTTTAAGATTAACGTTTAACTTTCCAGGTTTCGTACTTGGAGTTTGCAGTTAAAGTTTGGTATTGGTTTCCAAGTGCCAATAGGCCTGTTTTTAGTCCTAATTTTTAAACACTAAAAGTAACTGTAACTTGTAACTGTAACTGTAACTAGTTACTTTTACAAATTTGTAATCGTAACTGTAACTTAGTTACTTTTTTGCCAAGTAACTGTAACTTGTAACTAGTTACTTTTAGAAAGTAACTTACCCACCACTGCATCTAAGATATATTTGATTCAAGATTACAATAATTCTATTCACAAAAAAATTTTCCTCTCAGCTATATTCTTTATTTGTTTGTAGAAAAATTGTTCACTGACTCACTGTCATTTCAATATTTTTTAAATTTTCTAGAAGTCAATTGTTTTTTTTTTTAATGTTTTCTATGTTCTTGTGGCATAGGTAGGCCTATTGTACTATTTTTCAATAACAATTCAGTAATTCACCTCTACCTCGCCAGTTTTTACGCACAAAATACATTTAAAAAAAATTAGCCATGGAAATTGCTGATTGAACAAATCGTTGAACTTCAATTGAGGGGGTCTGGGGCCCCTGGCCTAACATGCACTTCCATAACTAGTTATTTTCATGACAAAACGAAAATCTCTAAGGAAAATCTTCGATTGGGTTTTCATTTACTGCTAAAATGTTGCACGAGACAATGCACCTTACTTCCCCCTACCTGCACCAAATCACGTACAATTAAACTTTAACACCAAAATGCAAGATGTTAAACGTGTTTTGGACTTAAATTGCAACTAGAAGAAGGATTAAACCATAGACTCTTTATTAGTAGACTAGAAACTGACAGTTTTGCCTTTTTTCCTTCACGGTTCACTGACTCGATATCGCCATCAAAGTTTCAGTTTCTGTCTGCTTTGGTTGCACCATAGACTCTTTACAATCAGTCATAGGCTATCCTAAGTAGCGAAATGTTTATAGACCATAGACTCGATTAGGTTAATGTTGTAGCTGATAGACTTCATATAAACGATATTGCTATGCTGCATAACTGCAATTTTAATAAAATCAGTTAAAAACAGTCCAAAAACGTCACCTTCGAGGGCCCAGTCTAGCAATGTTTTTTAGGACTAGAAGTTGTAAATGAACCACAAACCAACCTACCAACAAGTAAGGTCTAGTTTACTCCCCCGTTACATACTGCATTGTTCCCTTGCATTCTAATTACCATGTGGGGGGAGTAAACTAAACCTTACTCCCTGCCAACTACCGGCATCTACTAGCCTTAAACCATAGCCTGTTTCCAGGATACTATTACGAAGTAATTGCAAATAAGTTAGCTCTAGACCAGCTTACAGGAACTGGTTAACTCTATTCCTTTACAAACTCTCAATTGTGGGCATTCGGTTACTACCCGACTACCCGTCTACTTGTTATATCAATTTCAGGCTAGAAGTTAGAACATTCCACAAAACAGTCTGCTAAAGTCTGCAAAACCCACAATGCATTATTGCATTATAAAAAAATTATTAAAAATCTTAAAAGGGTAAAATGTGGTTGATAGAATGACAGGTATTTGAACACGGCAATAACAACAAGACAAACTTAGAAGTTTTGCAAAGCCAATCAGATTTACTGCAAAATACATAATAACTGACTAACACCTAAATGTTAGTTCATTGCAGAACTAATTGCAATGCAAAGAATATATCATAGTTATAAGTGCATTGCATTGCATTGCATTGCTTGGAAATAGATTACTGCGTTGCAATGCAAGTATGTCCAGCTATTAAAAAAATAATTAAAAAATACCGACTATAAGGTTTGATAAGACGTCGGTTACGTCCACAATTTAAGACATATCTGATTTTAACTTTCTTTTACCTGGGTATGCTGTACGTTACTGTTCCACTGAACTACTGTTAAGTCCATCCTCAAGGACATAACTGATTTTAATATTCGCTTATTGACGTTGCGAAAAGGAAAATCTGTCATTTATGTTCGTTGCTGAGACATAACCGTTTTTAACATTCTTTGTTGTTGCAAAAAGTACTTCAAAACCCTTCTTTATGTCCATCATTTTAGCCGTTACAAAGATTTTTAAGGCTTCATGTCAAAGCGGGTATGTCCAAACCTACAAAAACTCAAAAAAGTGAAAAATGAAAAAAAGCGGACATAAACGATATTAACTTCCGAGCGACGATATGGGGACAGTTGGTTATTGGGTGACAGCGGTTATCCCTTGAAAAAGTGGCTGAGTACTCCCATACCCAGCCCAGCAACATCTGCCGAGCGTAATTTCAATTTTAGGCATAGAAAAACGCATTGTTTGATACAGCGAGCTTTCGTAGTATTGAAGAGTAGGTGGAGAATCTTGGATCACACTAGTGGTAGCCTGTGTTATTCTCCAACGAAAGCGGCTAAAATTACATAAACGTGTTGTGTTCTTCGTAACATTTGCCGTCGTAATGGAACGCCTATTTTGGGTCCAAACCCACCTATTCCTTCTCTAGATATAACAGATGATGATCAAACGCCAACTAACGCTACAAGTGCTTTACAACACCGCATGAGAATCGTTGCAATGCTGCAACCTGCAACTTAATTCCAAACTGTGACTCTCCAGTAACCTTTATTTGCTACATACATTGTAATAGACTCAATTTTGTTCTATTTGAAACTATAGGTTTATAATTACCCCAATTTTCAGATTTTAATTGTTGTCGCTTTTATTTAAAGTCGCAAACATGCGAAAACAAAACGCAACTAGACTACAGCACAAGAAAGTGACGTGCTCTGCTAGGCCTATTGGTTGAAGTGCAATTCAGGCAGTTGAAATAGTTTTGTTGTCGATTTTGCTGTGGAGCAGTAAGACGACATTGCTCATCGATTTGATTTCTTCGCTTTAGTTCCTGGGCAATATCCAGCAAAACAGCATTAGTTTTTTGCAGTTCATTCGCAATTTGCACAACTGCGTTTTTTATTTCATGCTCAGCTTGAATGATTTCTTCGTTTTGAGATTCTCGTTCGCAAATTTTCTGCCGCTTAGCCGGAGGTTCACTGGTGCCCAAATCAACTGTAGTATCGATAGGACTTGAGAGCGATGATACCGACGTTGTTTCATGCACATTTGTCAGTGGTGGTGATTGATCGATGCCATCACTTTGCGGCGATGAATCTAATATTGCAGTAGCACCTGCCACATCACACCTTTGGGTTTCTGGAATTCCTTCCGTGAATACAGGGCCTATAAACCTCGCAATTCTAAATTGCAATTCTGTGGGAGTTGAGGCTGCATTAGTACCCCCTCCAGTTTTACGGACTTCTTTATTGTACTCTGCTACAGCTTTTTTCGCGATAGATTTTGTGTCGAACCACTTCTTTTTCACTTTATCTACCTCAAGCTTCGAACCCGCACCCAGAGCATTTATGCGCTGAGTAATTTCCAGCCATTTTGCGTCTACCATACCTTTCGTTTTGGAATTAGTGAGTGGACCCGTAAGAAACTCATAGTGAGTTTCAACATTTTCCACCAAATCGTTTACTTCTTCGGATGTCCAACGTCTCGGCATTGCGGCTCAGGAATAATTTTCAGCTTTTAGGCCAGAGAGTATTAGGCTATTTACTGTGAAGACAAACGAGATGATGTGAGCCTACACGAGTACGACTGATTCTAAATGATTGTCTCACGCAACAAAATGCTGTGTGATGTCACTATAGAAGTATAGGTTTCTATGTCTCCCGAATAAAGAATACGCATACAAATGAAGCGTGTAATGCCTCTCCTGAACGTTCTTATTCGTGTTCGCTCGAAAAGAATACATACAAAAAACTCCTTTCCGAACCGAACACGAACAAGAACACGAACGCGAAAACGAACGAGCATGTAATGAGCCCCCAGATCTCGCTTGTGAAATGGATTTTAAATTCCAATCCGTATCCTGTCAAAGGCTATTGTGATTATTACAAAGTTGTGGTAATTTAATTTTGCTAGGTCTTTCAAAGCTATGGGTGGACGAGATTGAAGTTTTTGCATCTTTAATTTGAGAATTTTTATTATTTAAGAAATATTTTGCTAACCGCTCATTGCTAATTGCTGTTACTTTTCACGAGCATTTTTGGTGTTGAAAGAAAGTGAAAAAACTGTAGATCCAGATTACAACTTGTTGTTTCTTCTTAAAGTTTTCACTTATCTGAAATTGTTTAATTGCCTAAGTCTATGTGGTGTTAGTAAAAAGCAGTGGCGTAGCAGCCACTTGGCGGTTCTGGCTCTGCGCCAGGGGCGACAGGCTGCAAGGGGGCGGCAAAATGAGGCTTTGCACTGCACAAGGCAAGCAAAAATTTTTAAAAAGTAAAACAAGAAAATGATTTACAAAGAGGCAGCTGGCACACATTAAAAAAACTTAAAGTTTGAATTGCTTTTTGTTTGGTGGTGGATAGCACTGCGGTACTCCGTCTGTTGTTCAATCCATAGAGTAACGTTGATTGCGTCATAAATCTGTTGTTATAACTAAGGCAAGTTTTTATTGACCAAAAAACAAAAAAAATTGACCTAAAAATTCAAAAAAATTGACTTTATTGACCTATAAAATTTAGACTGAATAAACGATATTTTTTGCGATTTTATATTAAAGCAAATATTTAACAAAAACACACACAATTTCTCAACGAAACTTGCTACACAAGGCTATGGCTATCGCAAAACAAGTCAAGTCTTGGGACATAATTAACTCTCCAAGCTAGTAATCACCAGGTGGACGCATTAAAGTGTAAAATCATGTAATGTTGCACATTTTCGGCCTTAAAATTTCTGCCCTTGGCCAACTTTTTTTCAACATGGGAAAGCTTTCTACAAAAACAGATGTGGGCTGAGAATTTCAAAGCATGTGATATACAGCAGATGTAATATCTTGCCTTTCCATCTTATTATTTCAGAAATGTTATTGTTTTGCATTCTTTTTTTAATGCATTGGTTGATGTTACAAGTGTCTTCACCAAAGTTCTTCTTTAATGGTATAATTTACAGTTTCCATCTTTTCTATTAGCTTAACTAGGCATTTGTATTGGTCTTTGATTTTGAGCAGTTGACCAGCTAAACCAATCTTTTGTAAGTTAATCTTTGCTTGAGTTACCAAAATCCCAGAACCTAGAAAACTTTCCACAATTGCTTTCACTTCAGGCAATTTTTTTGCGTAATACAAGGCAGCATTTAACCAGCTTCCCCATCTTGTAGGAACAAGGTGAGGTGGGTAACCAATAGCAGAGAATTTTGCCTGTATGGTTTTATTTTTAATTGTTACTGCTTTGATTTTTGCAAGTAGCTGATCCACATCTTCAAAGTGAGATTTGATTTTCATAGCACATTGTGCAATAACTGTGCTACGCACGTCACGTAAAACAGCTTGGGATACAGAGATTTTAGTGTTATACCAGCAACAATCATATATTTCGCGGCATCAGACAGTAACAGGCATAAGAAGCTTTTGTTGATTTCAACTCTTCTAACAGCATCGTCAACTGCTTGAGCAATGATGTTGCTCTTAGAAGCACATTTTAGAGGTTGACAGTCATACAAGGAACTGAGTGTGGTGTTTCAAGGCTTCTCACTAGAAAATTCAAGTATTGCGTGCCAGACACAGTGCTCTCAGCAGCAATCAGAAAAATTTGTTTGTCATGAACAGCATTTCGTATTTGTTTTAATTCATCTTCGCTTAATTGCAGTGCTGTTCGTCTACAAGTAGTTTCAGATGGCAATCTGTGACCAATGTCGCGAAAGAGGTTTTTAATATGCGTATTGTTAAGCTTTTACAAAGGAATATCAGCAGACAAAAATGCCTTGATTACCTTTTCAACAAAATCGGTGACACTGCTCCTTAAAAACGTTTGCGAAATATGGGGGATAAGATCTTCAGAGCTGCTGCCTAACGCTTTTTGATGTTTCAATGAGTTTCGATGAGAATCAACCAGAAAGCGTTTGCTGCAGAAACAGCACAGTTACACAAATTGCAATATAATTCATTGTTAATACTTTGCATGAATTCGTCAGGGAATTCTTTAACTATGGATTGAATTTTATATGCATAGGTAGTTTTAACTTTCGGCATTATCTAAGAATCTAAATCACTATCTAAAGACAAATTCAAATACTTTATTAATTGATATCGAAATACCTAGGTAAAAAAATTTTAGTAAAAAACTTGTAGAACAGTTTGTTTCACCGATCATCAGGGGCATCTACGTGTTTCAATTTTAAATCAGCTCTAACATGTTATCGAGCACTTCTTGAAGTACTGGAACCACAAATGTTTTTAATGTGTTACTTCACCGGTTTGACAGTTGAATTCACAGTAAACTATCGCCTGTTTGGCTACATTTGCACAAAAACCTGAAAAGGAGCTGTTTTCCTCTCCCTAAAAAATCAAAGACTAAAAAATGTTTTGCTTATTTAGTTCCGTTTGATAAGTAAACTACATCGATAGCAATAAAGGTGCCTCCTGCATTTTGTGCTGTGAAAGCCAAAGCTAACAAAAATTGGCAGTCCCAGCATTTAATCATCCACAAAGTTTTTGTAAGTGAGACCTTATGCAAACGTATAGCCTTAGTTGGCTTGCAGACTGCACTTGCTTAAATAAACTACAATTCACTTCTTTATTTTTATTTACTATAGCAGACTAAATAATAAAATGTTATTCCAAACAAACAACGCAGATGCCTCTTTGTTTCTGAACTAACAACCTAGATGCCTGTCTGCGATACACTGCAATCATTTTTCGCAAAAAACTTAATCAATATTGTTCCTGCTAAACTAGCCAAAAGACGCACAAGTCACAAGCAACTATTCAATTGCAACATACTCGCATTTTTTTTTTTTTTTTTAATCGTTTTGCGTGCTTCTGATTTTTCGCATTGCTTGTTTTAAGTAGTCGCCGTTCTGGTGACTCTTCCCTAGGCTTCCGAGCTGGTAGCCTTTAGGCCAGAAGCACGCAAAACGATTAAAATATTAAAACTCTGGCCTGCAAACGTCAAAAAACATCTTCATTGACTTATTATTACATACTCGCATTTTTTAGTATCCAATTTTAACTATTGCATCACAATCCTTTGATTGCGACAGATATGGTAATCTGCACTACTACCGTGTAACAAGTAGTTGACGTTGTAAAACACCGTAAAGAACGTGTAAATAAACTTTTAAATTGTCTCTTTTTCACACCAATACTAAAGGGAAATTTTAAATAATGGTGATGATGATGATAACTATACAAAATTGACTTATTGACCTATAAAAAAAATTGACCTAATGGTAAAAATTGACTTTTTATTGACCTTTCAAAATAAAAACATGAAACTTACTGCTTGTATCCAGAGTTCTTTCAAAAAAGCACTTCATTCCAGCTTACTACCAAAAAATTGACTTTAATAAAAAAAACTTGCCCTAGTCAGTAGCGTAGCCAGTGGGGGGGGCGGGGGGGCTATAGCCCTCCCCATTGGCATGTCGACCAAAATGCAGAATGAGAAAAACACTACGTTTTTAGCACTTTTGAAACCGTTAAATGCACTAGAGTGGACTAAATAGTGATTTAAAGCATCTTTTGAAACATATATTTAAGGGGGGAGGGCTAATTTGTTGAAAATAAAACTAACAAATAAATAGAAACTTTGAAAAATGGTCAAAATACGCAATCAAATTTGATCGCAAGTGTAAAAATGCTAAACATAGGTGTCATTTACCAATATACAATAAACTAAGGAATGGGGGTGGGGGCTATTCAGGAATGTTAATTACCAATTTTTCTCAAATTTCTTTTCATTAGCCCCTCCCCCCCCCCCCAATTATTTTTCTCTATAAACTGTATACGAAATAGATTGCTCCGTGTGAGTTTTATTGAACTATTCGATTTTATAATTTACCAGCATCTAAATAAGAGAACTAAAATTTTACCATTAGCCACCTCCCAAATAGCGCATTTATGCAACCAGTTTAATCATGTTTGCACTGCCAATTTCTAAGCCACGTTTTAAAAGCATTATTTTTTTATCAAAATAGCCCTAAAATGAAGTTATTTTTGCAAAAAAATGCAAAATTTTCGAGCGCTGGGGGCTCCGTCCCCAGACCCCCTTGCCTCTGCTGGCTGGGGGCTTTGCCCTCAGACCCCCATTGGTCTCCAGCGGCTGGGGGCTCCGCCCCAGACCCCCAAAACAGCCCCCTCCATTGCGAATTTTTAGCTACTTGCCTGGCCCTAGTTATATTGTATGTTAACCGAAAAGCTTGGAAAATGGTAACTCCTTAGCGGGTACGAATTTTTCCTTATAGATAACTGTCACGAATAATAATTTTGAATGCCTGGGATATAATTATTTGCTGTGTTTTTACGTGAACGTGATTGTTTCTTTGTTTTCCCGCTTTTCTGATTTGGAATATTCGAGATAATTCCTTTCTAGTATATTCTACTGTCTTCTATTAGTCACCAGAATAATTAGTTGTTTACCACTCTTAATTGCTATAGTTAGACTTGAAGTTTGTGACGTCATAATTATGTAATCCTAAGCTCGTACACTTTTTCTATTGTGACGTATCATGGATTGTTCTGGGATATTTGATAGCTTTTGCCGTAGTATAAATAGGCGGGTTGTTTTTCATTCTAAGATTCTAATATTCTAAGAGTGGGTGATTTTAGATATTAGTTTAGTAGGCAATTTTGCCAAGTTTGTGTATCTGTGGTTGGCTTGAGTAGCTGTCAGGGACGTGTGGTCAGGGGAGGCAGGTGAGGCCATGCCTCATCTGTAGAATTGTACAAAGGAAAACGAAAATAAAGTATATAATTAAAATAAAATCTTTTCACACAAATCAAAATATTTATCAAAAACTTTATTAATTTTTGCCATATTTACTTTTTTTATGTATTCAGTGCTTTTATCTTATGTCTTTCGCATTAAAACACCCAAACTATTCGGTGTAATATTGCTATCACTACGACGTGCCATTGAGCATCGCTTCAAATATGCGAAGTGAGGCATTGTCAATTGTGCCTCACTTCAGCGAAGCAAATTTTAATGAACGAACTAAAACTATGCCTTTTTTTCTCAGACAAATCGCGAACTACGCATAGTACTTTTAAATCTGATTTTGCGGCACGCCTAACCTATGACGTCATCGAATGAAGAAAAAGTCCAAGTTTTTTTTTGTACTCTTTCGTTCATTGCGAAATTGAACAAGTTATTTTTCTAGCGAAATAAAAACAATTTAATACGAGGAAATGAACTAAAATGGAAAAAAAATTAGTCTCAAAGCTGAGAGACTTTCTAAATTAAGTTTTTAATCTTAAATTGAAGTTATAGCTGAAAGAAAACGGATTTAAAAAGATTTGCTCGAGACATTAATACGAAAGAATTCCTCAATTCAGAAACAGTAGAACCGTACTCAAGAAAAGACTGGTTGCGCTATGAAAATCTTCATTTTTGCTTTCTTGTTTTTAGCAAATAATAATGTTGGGACTGAAACTGGGTTTTGTGACTTGGAGAATTTGCCAAGAAGGCTCAGCAAGCACGAAAACTTCAATAATGTCCTTATTCAAAGCCAAATAATAGGCTACCTTTATAGATTTCGAAACTTCAAGAATTGATTTGGCTTTAAGTGAACAGCAAAAATTAAACGAATAATTAACTATCGAAAAATTTAGTCTTCGTTTAGTGGTTATGAAAACAATTATTTGTTTGTCATTTATTGTCTTAAATAATTTTTTGCAAACGAGTGTGAAAGAAATTGTGCCTCACCAACCAAAAGCCTCACCGCACGTCACTGGTAGCCGTATAGTTGGCGATCTGAATTGGTCGATCTCGAGAGTGTGCAAGGTGCGATCTGAACCTGGTCGGTCGCGGTTAGGTCTTTACAATCTGAATTGGTCGATCGTAAGAAGTGTTAGTGGAGCGTTTTGCTCAGTGAGAGTGTTTGTGTTTCAATCTTAAATAGAAGTTTTAATTTAAGATTGGTGTGTTGCTTTCTGAGATTTAAGAAGCTAAAGGAACTATCAACTGCCATTTTTGATTCATCAATTAACATCTCAGTCGTTCTCTAGTTTTAGCCGACGTGGACGATTCTAGAGATTAAAGGTTGTACACTAGCTAAGTATCAACGATCGCGACAATAACAAATAGATAACCCTGCAGTCGCTTTTTCGTTAAAGCAAGGCCGTTAAAAGAGGGGGAATACAAGAGGTAAAAATACCCAGCCCCAAAAATTTGGGGGCGCCTAGACTTAATGCCTTTAAACGGTTTCAATGTTGTTCTCAGTAAGTGTTGAGTAGTGTTAAGTAGCGGAAACCTGTTGAAACTTAAAGTCAACCAGATAGGAACTTGCCGAGGAGCAAGCAAGCTTTTTGAACCAGGGTGTCGAACCGTTTCAAATAACGGTTCGGGTTCAGGTTTAGCTCCTGCTCAAAATATTTTAGCGGTTCAGGTTAGGTTCGGGTTCACTTGAGCATCATTTTCGAGGTTCAGGTTTGGTTCAGATTCACTCAAGTAAAATATTACTGGTTCAAGTTTGGTTCGGGTTCATTGACTTAAAATTTAACTGTCGTTACTCGTTTCGTCCAGAAAAAAAAAGGAGAAATTGCTGATCATGTTGATGATCACCGCTGCACTTATTGTGCGTGTACCAGCGCCAGCGGCATCCGGATATGGAAAAATATATTCTTACTTTTGTTAGGGGTTCAGGTTCGGTTTGGGTTCACTTGAGCACAATTTTGAGGGTTCAGGTTCACTGAAGTAAAATTTTGCTGGTTCAGGTTTGGTTCGGGTTCACCAAAATGAAACGGTTCATTCGGGTTTACAGTTCGGGTTCAGGTTCGGTTCGACACCCTGCTTTGAATGACCAATGCGCACTGAATAATGAGATTCTCAAAAAATTTTTCACTTTTCCACAAAGAAAGCAATTACAAATATTTTCTTCTTGACCGCCTAGGAGGGTTTGGAAAAAATAGAGTGAAAATATATATTTTATCGACCACAGCATAGTGACTGATAATCAGGGTGTCGAACCGAACCTGAACCCGAACCGTAAACCCGAATGAACCGTTTCATTTTGGTGAACCCGAACCGAACCTGAACCAGCAAAATTTTACTTCAGTGAACCTGAACCAAACCTGAACCCTCAAAATTGTGCTCAAGTGAACCCAAACCGAACCTGAACCCCTAACAAAAGTAAGAATATATTTTTCCATATCCGGATGCCGCTGGCGCTGGTACACGCACAATAAGAGCAGTGGTAATCATCAACATGATCAGCAATTTCTCCTTTTTTTTTCTGGACGAAACGAGTAACGACAGTTAAATTTTAAGTCAATGAACCCGAACCAAACTTGAACCAGTAATATTTTACTTGAGTGAACCTGAACCAAACCTAAACCTCGAAAATGGTGCTCAAGTGAACCCGAACCGAACCTGAACCGCTAAAATATTTTGAGCAGGAGCTAAACCTGAACCCGAACCGATATTTGAAACGATTCGACACCCTGCTGATAATAATAATAAAAACACCCTATCCAAGCTTAAGCTGTTTAATAACACTACGTAACACATTACACAATTTTTGTTTGGCTACTTTTTCCAGGGCCCTTTTATGTATTTTGGAGCGCTGAGTTCAAAAATCTAGTTAGTTTTTTTTGTATCATCGTTACTTTTTGAGATATTCATAGTTTTTATTTCATCCGACCTAGCTGTATCTAGCAGATTGTGTTCTACCTTGCAGTAGATTGTAACTGCATATCAAGATTCCATTCAATACATATTGAACGCAAAAGTCAGTTTAAAACTGGTTCATAAAGAAGAAGGCTTGAAGATTAACATAACAGTTTTTTCAAATAATGAAGAGTCATTCAAAAATGCATTGTTGAGCGAGCTTTTCTTTTATGGACACTCTTATTTTGCCTTATCCAAGACCAAATGTAGTCTCCCATCATTACACTGTCCCAGCGGCCTTTATATTGTCTTTCCATTCGCTCAATATCCTGGTGAAATCTCTCATCATGCTCCTCACTGATGTCACCAAGATTTCCTTGAAAAAAAATCTGATGAGAGCATAAAAAGTGAAGTTTTACAGACATGCAGCAATCCTTGTTTTGGAAACTTTTGATAAGCTTTTCCACTAAGTCTTTGTAATTTGGAACCTTTTTATTTCTCAAAAATCCATCAACCTCACCTCAAAATGCTTGCCACGCTTCCTTTTCTGTTTCATTAATTTTTTCTTCCAAGGTTTTAGACTTTAACAATGTGTTTATCTAGGGACCAACAAATTATTTTGGCCTCTGGTAGCCTGGGAAACATTTAACGCGTTTCTTGAAAAACTTCTTCAAAATCGAAAGTTTTGACAAACTGTTTTACTGGACCTAATTTGATATGAAGTGGTGGCAGTTAAACATTTTTCCTGCTTACAAGAGGCTCTTTGATGACGTTATAAATTCCTGGTGTTAGTTCATTACGTGTCGGCCAATGAATTTTTTCGTAGTGCTCATCATCAGCTCTACTATTCCACAAGCACAAAAAACAAGAGTGTTTTGTGTTTCCACCCTACGGACCCCGCAAAAATCCTAGCATTTTAAGTCATCACAAACATATCACTTAAACTCAGCATAATCGATTTTAGTGAGCAGTTGCTTGACATTTTCGTAGTCTTCTTTCATCTGCAGTGAATAAGCAAGTGGAATTGATGGGTATATATAGCCATTGTGAAATAACACCTCTTTAAGACTTTTGGTAGAACTGTCAATAAAAAGCCGCCATTGAGTCAGAGACGTAGCCAGGGGGGAGCAACTGCCCTCCCAAAATTTTACTTCGCCCCCCCAAAATAATATTAGTTGAACGCCATTTTTTACATAATTTCATGCATTTCTTGTCTAAACACGTTACTTTGCCCCCCCCAACAATTTTCCTTGCCCCCCAGAAATTCCGTTCTGGCTACGTGCTTGCATTGAGTAGGATCATGATCTATTCCAACAGTACAAAGTAGGCCTTCTACATTTTTGCAATAGCAAAGGTCTTCAATAGCATCAAAGTAGACAGAAATCTCCTAGTGCCTCTTTCTGTAGGCTGTACTCTTGCAGTCATCGCCAAGCAGATTCCACTCATTCAGTCTGGATGTTAATAATTCTGTTCCTGATGTTGTAAGACTTAGATCACGTATTAAAATCATTCAATTCCTGTTTAGTCGGAAGATGAGGTTCTGCATGCATTTGTTGTTGGTGCATATTCTGCATCAGTGCCTGAATTTTCACTTGCTATTGCTGAGTTTTCACTTAAGTACGTTTCTACCTAAAATGATAAAGAACAAGTACATAGTGAGAAATTGGATCCAAGTCTTAGAACACATAAATACTGTTAGTTACATTACCCACAGAAAATTACTCACATTTGATGGAGGGCTTGGAACCGATAAGGCGTCAATGTGAGGAACAGGTGCAATGGATGAGCGTATACTTGGATACGTCATAACTCTTCTTCCTCTAATCTTGTGTACTTTGAAATGTTAATCATGCAAAAATAGCAATCATCATGAGGATTTTGGAGTTCTCTCCAAACTCTGGAAACCGCAAATAGCATAACTCTTCCAGAACCCCTAAACCATTCTTCAAGATTAGATCGACAACTGCCACAAATTACATGTGGTGCCTAAGACTTGCCCTGATCGCCAATGTTCATCTAAAATATACTGTAGTCTATACGCTGTCCAATACTTTGTTCCTTTCACAATTTCATACGAAGAGTGTTGGCCGCTGATGTAGTATCCACATACATAACAAAAGCAATCTGAAAAGGTTTTGCGCTGTCTACTAGCCATTTTTTTGACACTATTCAAACGATGAACTCAATTAAGATTAACACAAGACTTTACTCCATAAAATGTAATCATAGAGGGTAGAAAACGCTGCTACTGAGTAGGCTGTTGACATACATGGCTGGCTGTTAGGTTCCTGACTACAACGCGGATCTTCTCTCTGCAAACACTGAACATGGATTTCTAATCCGACTATTCTGAATGCTATAGGTTGAAATAAAACGAAACTGAGGACTGATAAGCAATAAAAGCACTTTTGTTAGTGAGATTTCGCACTCCAATATGCCCATTCACTCTCACAAAGTAAATAAAACACCAATTTATGACATGATCATGCTGGCAGAATCAGATCTCAGCAAGCACAACTGCATAAAAAATCTACAGTTAACAGAAAATCATGAAAAAACGGAAATTGTTGTATCTTCAAAACGATCGATGATAGAAAAAAAACTGATAGCATTTTTGGAATCAGCGCTAAAAAATCATACAGACACACCTAAAAAAATTAGCTAAACAAACTTTTTTGAAAATTTTGTTACGTAATGTAATCAGTTGCTCGGATGCACATTTGGGGAGTTTTCGAATTGTGGCTCCCTAAGTGTTTATCTCTTTTAATATTTACTAACATTAAAAACCTTGTGCTTAAACCGTCTAAAAAACAGCATTTCGGGATCCATTGCTCCATTTCGGAAAAAAAAATTAAGCAGTTTTCGACAAAACGTCCAAAAAAAAATCCGCAAATTGCAAATTGATTTTTTGGGTCCCATTTTCGGGGGGGTGGCCTGAAAAAATTTCGGGAGATAAAATTGCCTTTGCAAAGCAACAATTTTACAGAAAAATTAGATTTTGATGTTTTGTGATTTAGAAGAGCGTATAATATTTAGGAAGAAAAAAAAGGAAAAAACTCATCCCGACCAAAAATGGGTTGGTAGGAATAACTGGTATCTTAAGACATTTAACAATACGAAATATTTTTTGAACGAGACCGTTTTTTACGCCAAACTTTTGGAACGGTTTTCGAGTCGTAAACCGAAGTCACTTGACCTATTGCCTCGAAGTTTGGTACAAATTACAAGCACACAACTTATTAATCTTAAACTGCTGTCAAAATTTCACGTAACTATACCCAACCGTTCTCGAGTTATGAGCAAAAGTCTAAAACTTCGCACTCGTTAGTTTGGAAATGGCTGAGTAAAAAAACAAAGGAAGATGCGACGTGAGCGACGGTCGTGCCAATTAGAAGGGGTGACTTTTTCTTTTTTTTCGGATTCTTCACAGCAAATTCGTAAAAGTAAGTCCA
Organism: Trididemnum nubilum; assembly: GCA_963965965.1. NCBI lineage: Eukaryota > Metazoa > Chordata > Ascidiacea > Aplousobranchia > Didemnidae > Trididemnum > Trididemnum nubilum. Next base: position 16,966,643 of record OZ014474.1, on the reverse strand, counting down.
AACATGCGGAGAAGACTTTTTTTTTTGGTCTTCGGCCCCGGAATTTCTCTCAGTGGCCCTGCTTGGAGGTTCGTTCGTAATTTTGCCCGCGAGCTTGAAATTTCTCTGAACTTACAGCTGTGCGTGAATAGCGGGTAAAAATTTACGAATCAATCAACCACGCAGCATGTAGTTGTCCAACTTGGTTTATATAGGAGGCCAGTTAAATACCGCAATATTATTGTAGTGAATAGCAAAGCGATGTACTTTTGACGTTTGCAGATAGCATATATTTTTAGATTTTTAAGAACAGGATATAGCTGAAAATCGATATTAGAGAGTTTTTATAAAAAAAACAAAAAACATCGTTAGCTATTTGTTAGTTTGGTATTATTATATAACTGGCCATATGGTGTATATATTTTTTTGAGATTTACTTTTAGCTTTTCAATCGATTAAAAGGGAACAATAGTGTTTGAACTATATGGTTTCCCCATTGACATCAGCAAAAAGCAGTTTTGCAATTTTTTTTTTTTTGGAAATCACAGTAGCGTAGCCAGGGGGGGCGGGGGGCTATAGCCCCCCCCCATTGGCCTGCCGACCAAAGTGCAAAATAAGGAAAATACCACCTTTTTAGCATTTCTAAGACTGTCTTTTGCACTGGATTAGACTATTTTGAAACGTTTATTTAAAGGGGGGCTAATGAACTGCCGACCAAAATGCAGAATAAGGAAAATATCATGTTTTTAGCACTTCTAAGACTCTCTTTTGCACTGGATTAGACTAAAAAATGCTTTAAAGCATAGTTTGAAAGGTTTATTTAGGGGGGGGGGGCTAACAGACTGCCGACTAAAATGCAGAATAGGGAAAATACCACGTTTTTGGCATTTCTAAGACTGTTATTTGCACTGGATTAGACTAAAAATGCTTTAAAGCATAGTTTGAAACGTTTATTTAGGAGGGGGCTAATGAACTGCCGACCAAAAGGCTATTAGCCCCCCCCCCCCCCCCCCATTGACATGTCGCCCAAAAAGCAGAATCGGAAAAACACTACATTTTTAGCACTTTGAGACTGTTTTATGCACTGGAGTGGACTAGATGGTGATATAAAACATCTTTTGAAACATATGTCCCGGGGAGGGGCTAATTTGGGAAAAATAAAACCAACAAATAAATGAAACCTTTGATAAATGGTAAGAAATAAGCAATCAAATTTGATCGCAAGTGTAAAAATGCTAAACATAGGTGTCATCAACAAATATACTATAAACTAAGTAATACGGGGGGGGCTATTCAGTATTTGTTAATTACCAATCATTTCTCTCAAATCTCTTTTCATTAGCCCCCCCCCCAATTATTTTTCTCTATAAACTGTATACGAAATAGATTACTCAGTGTGAGTTATATTGAACTATTCAATTTTATAATTTACCAGCATCTAAACAAGAGAACTACATTTTACCATTAGCCACCTCCCAAATAGCGCTTTTATGCTTCCAGCTTAATCTTGTTTGCACTGCCAATTTCTAAGCCACGTTTTAAAATCATTATTTTTTAATCAAAATAGCCCTAAAATGAAGTTATTTTTGCAAAAAAATGCAAAATTTTCGAGCGCTGGGGGCTCCGCCCCCAGACCCCCGTGCCTCCGGCGGCTTTGCCCCCAAACCCCCAGCCTCCGGCAGCTGGGGGCTTCGCTCCCAGACCCCCATTGGTCTCCGGCGGCTGGGGGCTCCGCCCCCAGACCCTTCAAACAGCCCCCCCCATTGAGAATTTCTGGCTACGCGCCTGGTTGGACCATAGACTCTTTATTTAGAAGACTGCAAACTGATAGTCTTGCGATCAGACGTAGCTTTTCTCGCCGTTATGTTTGTTGACTAAACAAATCCAGCACGACTGCTCGACTGACAAATTCAGTTTCGAATATTTTTGAACGTCAATTTTGCAGTTGATACAGTAGGTCGTCAGTTACAGTTCAGTTTAGACCCAATTTCCATATCGATTAGTGGTCTAGTGAACGAGTGTTAGCACTGGAAAGGTAGACTTGGATTTGATCCCCTATCGGGTCAAACTTAAGGCTTCAAAAATTGGGACTTACCGCATCGGGCTTGATGTTCAGCTTTAAAACCACAGTAGGTAATGTTTACTGAGACTGCTGGTAAACAAATGGGCATATTCTGGCCAAAACAACTAAATTGGTAAAATATGCGTAACTTATCATGAATGCAAGAACAAATTATTCAATAGGGATCAGTATACCGTTTAGTTAAACCAGCGGAGAACGATAGGCTATATAGCTCCCCTTTGGACCTGTCAACTAAAACGCTAAATGCATAAACTATCGGATTCAGAGTTGTAAACGGTACGATTAGTTTTGGTCCGAAACGGCCCGAACCAGAAAATTTAAGCCTGAACCAGGTTCAAACCCCCAGAATGACTTGAAGCCTAAACCAAGGCCGAAAAAATTGGAAAAATTTGGTTAGATCAGATCAAACTTCCTTTTTCGCGACAAAGAAACACAAAACAAACATTAATATATAACTAGCAATCTCGACAGGAGACTGCGAAGTGACCTTTCAGGGTCTTCGCGTCAAGCAGCCACCCGGAAGTTTGCGCAAAAAACATTATGATAATTTATGCTATTCTAGCTTGAAAAACAGTTATGTTTCAGCTATTCAAAAATTTAAGTTGTAATCTTTTATTAATTGCTTTTTGAAAGTTGTTTTGCATTTGTTGAATGGTTGATTTCTAAGGTCTATAAGGATCGAGTTTCATATTTTTGTTCCTCGATATTTGATTGATTTTTGAGTCCGTAAGGTGGAGAATTTAGGAAGATGGAGCATATTTTGAGAATGTGTTCGGGTATTACGGTTGTTTATCGAGCTTACTTTTTGACAAAACGTGCTAAAATAAAAGAACAATGAATTTCTGTAGTATTGGTGCATTAGTTTCGCAAGTTCAAACTTATACATTTAGAGATCTTTAATATGCGAAGTTTGTGGTAAACGGTAGTTATAGAGGCTCTGTAGTTAGAATCAGATATAATTCGTAAAGCTTTGTTTTGGAGGCGCTGCAAATTTGTGAGGTAGGAGGGTAAAGTGCTTCCCCAAAAGAGAAGTCCGTATAAGAGATAGGGTTGAATTATACTGAAATATAATAGTAATAAAGTGGATGAGGGGAATAAATAACGCAATCTACTAAGTATACCGACGCTTTTTGCAATTTTTGATTCGACGTGGTTAATAAAAGCCTTGAAGTTAAGTTTGCTATCTATGACTACGCCGAGGAATTGCATACATCTTTATTTGCAATAACAGATTCACTATAAAAGAGTTGCATTTCATAAACAGGCTTATTTTGCTTAAACGGAATAATCAAAGAAACGGACTTAGAAAGATTAATTTGAAGATAATTCGCATCGCATCACGATTTTAAATTGCGGAGTTCGTTAGTTTAAATGTGTGAGAGAAGGTATCGATGGACTGCTAAGAACTAAATATGTATCATCGGCAAACAGACGGGGACTGGTTGTTGTTGAATTTTGGAGGGTGATGATAAATAACTCACGATAAGATCAAAAGCTGACCCACGAATGCCGTAATGATACAGTTTGTGCATTAGTATGTCGTGCGATACAGTATCGAATGCTTTCCTAAGGTCCATTAATAAGAGAGTAGTGTAGTGCTTGCTTTGAATGGCATCATAGCTTAACGAGATTACATCTAATAAGGCATGAATGGCACTATGCTTTTTTCTAAAGCCATACTGATGAACATAACATATGTTGTGACGATCGAAAAATTCTACGAACCTAAATTTGATGAGTTTTTCTAAAACTTTGGATTAACTAGGAAGTAGGGAAATAGGACGATAATTGTTTGCATTTTCTTTGCTACCAGATTTAAACAGAGGAATAACTTTGGCTGTTTTAAATATATTGGGAAATATTTCATGTTCTAGAGCATAACAAAAGTAAATTGAAAGGATTGGTGCTAATATTTCGCCGCCTAAGCGTAAGAAGAAAGAAGAAATACTATCACAACCTCTAGCCTTACGAATATTTAAAGAGCGAATAATATTGAGAATTTCTATTGGCTCAGGATGTTCTAGAAAAATTAACTGCGAGACTGAATTTCTCAGATACGTCTTAAAATTAGAGGCATTGTTAGTATTAGCGGTATTGAATATTTGCTATTCTATTTTTCTGCTAAATATTTGTTGAATTTTTCGGAAATTTTGGACGGATTTCTGATAACATCATTTTTATCAACTAATTTGAGAGGGTGAGGAGAATTATTCCTCGATATTTTGGCAGAAATTACCGAATTAATAAATCTCCATAATTGTTTAGCATTGTTTTTGTGTTCCGAAATGGTTTCATTGTAAAAAAGTTTTTTTGATAGATTTTTAACTTTGGTTAATTGATTAAAATATATCTTAAAATAATGTTTATCCAAATCGTTCCTATTTAAAAAAGAAGTTTTGTAAAGCTTTTGTTTATTTTTGATGAAAGCAGACCTTTAGTTATCCAAGGCTTTTGTTAAAGGCGTTTTTTCTTTCTAGAAAGGTTTGTAGTGGAGCATGGTTGATGATAATTTGAGAAAAGAAGTTAACCATCCGATTGAAATGATAGTCAAAATCAACTTTTGAGAAAGAATACAAAAATTCGGTTACTAAAGGCGACAGAGCGGAATTCAAATCTTAGCAGAAACTTTCTTTATCAACTGATTTAATATTTCGAAATTCAAAAGACTGCATAGCTTTGGTAGTTTGCAATTGGCTATTGGTTATAGTGCAAAATATCCGGTAATAGTCGGATAGCGAGTAAGCCAGGACATCTAGGGTTACGATCGGTTCGTAATTGTTTCTAAAAATATGATCAATAGATGTTTAAGAAGTTGAAGTAACTCTTGTTGGTGACGTAATTAATGAAAAGAAAGCGTTACTTCGGAGCAAATGTATGTAATCAGAAGAGGCCGGTTTTACATTTTCGGGGTTTAGATCAATATTAATATCTCCAAGACTAGACATTTTTTTTCTTTTTATTTAACATGAACATTCTTTTATCAAGTGCTTCAAAAAAAGCTGGATGGTTATTTGGTCGATGACGGTAGATGACTCAAAAAGTGTACATTTTATGATTTGAAAACTCAGTGTCTCTCCACAAATCTTCGCATTCTTGCACTTCCAGATTAAAATCGTTATTAATTTTAAAATTTAGGGCTGTAGATAACTACAGTAGATATGTATGCACCAACACCACCAGCTTTATTCGGAGAAGGATTGTGAACAAATATATAACCAGGAATAGTAACGTTAATTGTCGGAGCTACATTAATGCGGGTTTCCGATAAAAGGATTATGGACGGAGAATAGGGTAATTTGTAGAAGATCATTGAGTTCGTCGAAGTGGGCTTGTAAGGAAGAAATATTAAGGTGAAAAAGGAAGCGTGTAGTTTTGGATTTAGGAGTTAAGTTTAAATTTTGAAGATTGTAACTGTTACAAGTTTTTGAATTGGAAGGGATCGTATTGAATAAGTGATCAGTTAAGTTTTCGTTCAACTCAATTTCGAAGTGATTTTCTGGAGTGGCTGCTTGTAGCGAACTGGCAAAACAATTGTTGATACTCATGCAGGATATTGCGTACAAAGGTGCGCCAATAGCAATCTGTCAGGTAAGTACAAGTGGTTCGAGCAAAAAAAAAATGCAGACAATACAAAACACGTCACAAATAATATATATCAAGAACGAGTTGGAAACTTTGGAAAAGGTCTGGTCATTAAAGGTTACAGCATACTGACGTCAAAAAAAAAATAAATATTATTTTGACGTCGGAAGTAATTTTGTCTGGCACTACTAATTGGCTACCGCTGCATTTCTGTAGACAGTATACATACCAAAATAAAAGTCAAATTGCCGTGAATTATTTTATATTGGAATCCAAAAGAACTTTGGTACAGCGCTACCATATTTCTACTCAAAAATTACACAGAGATTGATTTGAAAACAATTAGTCATACACAAAATTGCAACAAAAACGAGCTATTTGTACTTGAAAATTTTGCAGAATCAGTTAAATTGATTTTTACGTTGTCAACGTATAGATTGTAATGTTAAGGCTCCGCGCCAATTTGAACTGAGGGGCATCAGCTGTTTACGTTCCATCTGAAACCTTTTCGGCCAAGTGTTCGGTAATAAAAACATTTTTTTCTTTCGGTAAGCATCTGGCACTGCTATAGGTTTTCAAGTGTTTTAATTGTCTAAATAGAAAGCGCTGGTCCATCGCATTAGAAAGTTTAATTATGATAGGCTTAATTACCTTCTCTCGGTTTCGGAAAACAAGTCTTTGAGGCAAACGATGGCAATCTATCAAAGCTATGCTGGAAGGATTTTCAATTTGTGGACCATCATGCATAAACTTACGGACAATCTGTTGAGTCTCTTCTGTCTTTTCCCACGTGGAGTCGTCGGTTTCACTCAGGCCGTGAATTAGTACATTTAAACGTTTGTCATACGACTCCTTCATAACTGCGATATCTTCTTTTTCTAATTCGATATGTTCAAGACGGTTTAGTTTCTCCAAAATGTTTTCTAAGTCGCTACAGCTGACTTTACCGCTCAGCAATCTCAGAATTTTGAGTTCACTGATTGTTTTAGTTTCGTTAGACGAGCGTTAAAGTTATCGAATTTGATATCTAGACTTGTTAAATTATCGACAAAGTTTATTCTTTTGTCCAGCTTGTTTCTAAATTCGGCTAGATTTGCGTAAGACATTGCCTTGATTTTAAAATTCTGAAATCCAATCTCGAATAGCCTGAAATGTCAAGCAAAGATATTTGCGTTGACAGAATTGATACAATTGCGCTGCTTTTTTACACGCGTCTGCTCATGAGCAATGCAAAGCTAGAATCTGAAGTTAGGTCTAAACTACGTTTTATCTAACTTCATAATGTTCATCATCTATTGTGCAAAATACCACCTTGCTAAAAAAGATTTTGCTTAAGCGATGAAATGCTTTTCGAAGTTTTTCGGCCTGTCTTCAAAACAAAAGTAAAAGCCAAAGTTTCGCACTAAATTTCGGACAACGTACAATAATGTCAGAGCTGTTAACTGCAGCAATTTGTCTCAAAACACATAGGATGTTACAACAAAATGCTACGAAGTTCTTACCTCTTTTAATACGGCGTGTCATTATATCACCACTTTAACAAAACAGGGGCGGATCCAGCAATTTTTGCTGGGGGTCTGCTCAAGAAATAATATTTTGCTGTAGCGTCACACTCCAACGTAGCAAAAGTTTTATCGGGTGTATTGGCTATTAAGCCAAGCTGGAGACGAGCATGTAGGTTGTTCAACCGAGCCGGTCGACTGCATTGGTGACGTCCTTTTAACTCGAATATTATATTGCTAACGTTTTTGTACCACCGTTGCGACATTTCTTCGAAAGATGTGTTGCACGGGCGCAATGAGGCGGAGATGGGCCCCACCAACTCGTTACACGCTTCGACATATTACCGTGAGTATAGTGAAAGATCGAAATTTAAGTGCAACCAGCCACCATGATTTATTCCCATAGGTGGGCAAGTTAATGCAAAACGTTAGCTTCGTTAACCACTAGTCCGTTTACAAACTTCACTCCTCCGTTAACGTTAATCCGTTATTTTCAGCTTTAATTAACGGAAGTTAATAAAGTCCGTTAATTCGTTAACATTTTGCGTGTAATTTACATTTCGTTTTATTCACTCGCTTCTAGAACACGTATTGACGTTGTTGAGCTGATTGTTAGGAAATATTTATTGCTATAGTGGTCTTTTTGTGTTTTGGAAGTTACATTTTACAGTCTAATCTAATTTCAAGATAAAAACAAGTTCAAATGCACTAACGAAGCTGCGATCGGAATATCTTTGGAAATTGCGAACAGCGATAATTAATAGACCTATGAGGCTGCAGCTTATTATTTGCCACAAAAAAGAGCTCCTTTCTTCGCTTTCTTCTATAAAACTCGTGCTAATACACAACAAGTGTTACCAGTGCAAACTGGTTTGTACCCGTACGATGAATGAATGGTGCAAGATATTAACGATAAAAAACTTAACGGAAGTTAACAGAACTTAACGGAAGTTACTTTAGTCCGTTAACAGCACTTAACGGAAGTTAATTTAGTCCGTTAACATGAAAAAGCTTTTTAATGGATTAACGAGTTAATGAAAAAGTTAGCTTCGTTATTAACGGATTAACGATTAACGGACTTGTGCCCACCTATGGTTATTCCGAAATAGATTTTTGTATACTGGCTGTTATAGTTTTGCCTGGCGGGTAGCCGGAAATCTGCAATGGGGGGCAATTTCGGGGGTTTGGAGGTAGAGCCCCCAGCACCGGAGCCTGGGAGTTTGCAGGCAACGCCTCCAACCGCCAGGAGCAACGCTTTTGGCAGTTATAAACTAAAAAATCATAACATAAAAATATCACAAGTTCAAACTTGTGATGCTTAGCTTTCAGCCGGCGTAAATCTGAATTTTTAAGAAAGTTTTTTTGGCCTGTTTTAAGGCCTTATTAACGTTTTTGCTATCAGTTTGGCATCATTTTTGGTTGAAATTTTGTACATTTGTATCACAAAACTATTAATTTTTGTTTTTAATATTACAAATAATTGTTTAATATTCTAGTTTTTAGAGTTAGGTAAAAATTTTGTCAATTTTCACTCAAAACCTCGTAGAATCACCAATTTTTATCCGATTTTGAAAATTCAAAGTTTGTCGGATAGTGTGGAGAGATGGTTTGATGTTGCTGCTTTGGTACTTGGAAACCCCCTGAAAAGAACTGGGATGGCGCAGCCAAAGTTGTTTTCGTCAGGGTTCCCAAGTAAAATTAAAATCAGGGTCACTTACATTTAGTTTAAAACAGAATATGTTCGAAATGGCTGGGTCAAGAAAAATAGACTTCACAAAAAATTAATATAATCTAATACTAATACAGTTGGTCTAAGTTTACAACTCCCATTAATTTTGCCTGCATTGCAATAGTTGTTTAAGTTTCAGAGATGATGTTTGGTAGGATGAGTATATATGGGTGAAATATATTTAATATTGTTTGATACTTCCCACCCCCAAATGCTTTCTCCTCAAAAAAAAGTGTTGAATGACCAAAGCTACTGTAGTGTAATAGTTTTTGTTATTGATTGATCCATATTAATCCTCCACTTTCGAGGAAGTAACGGTGGCGCTTTTAGTTTGGAAAAATAGTCTTCACCCGCTTAGGACCTCCGGCGATAAGGCAAAATTTACCACAAGGACATACTGTAGTCTGAGAGTAATTTTCAAATTGACTTCATATTGATTTGGACACTGCTGGCAACGCGAAGCAAAAAACAATGTATCATTTCGAAATGGTATTAGTTAACGTATATTCTTCATTGCTGATTGTTTTCTTATAAATATGCTTCATTACTCCCTTTACCCGGCTACAAAACGTTTTCTCGGCTTGGTTGTTTATAAATCTATTCCTTGGTTATTCCTTGCTTAAGGAGCCAATTTTCTTCTTCTTGGTTAAATACCGTATATCATCATTAAGCGCTTAATCTTAGTATAGTGATATCAACTATCAAATTGTTGTGGTTGCGTATTTATCATTGCACTTTATTTTTGTGTCTTCAATATTCCACTTAAAAGTTTGCCTTCCGTTTCATTCTTTTCCCTATTATGGGAACAGGCTTTGTGGAGGGCCACGTAACGTTACCCCAATGGCCCAATGTCCTCTTAAATACGATCTCGAAGGTGGGCTACTAAGGCCAGTTTCACACTTGCGAGAACTAGTTGTACGACAAAATTAGTCGGAGTCAAGACGCAGTGTGATCCGACCAAAATTTGTGTCGCACGACCAAAGTCCGACTACGACCAAGCGTGAAAGGCTCCATTCAAAAAAATCAATGCAAATATCTAGAATGCCTTCTACTGTCGAACTGACTTGGTCGCCAGCGTGAAACGGGCAGAAGTTGAGGTTGCAGATGGGGAATATTTTTCGGTGTTGTTTTTAAAACTTTGTGCTCCGAAAGAGCGAAAAAGTTGCTTGCAGATGCGGAGGCAAAGCCGCTGCTGTTTGTGAAAAATTTATCTTATTTGTAGGTGAATTGCAATATTTACTCCCTTCGACTCTCAGACTACAGTATGTCCTTGTAGTAAATTTTGCCTTATCGCCGGAGGTCCTAAAAGCAAAAAGTGCACACACATTTTGAATTATAATTTGTAAACTTTGCGTTTTTTTTAAATTTTAAAACTGTATTTTTATTTGATACAGTAAAAGGTTTAAGAAATAACTTGTTTTTTGCTTTTCTATTGGCGTCTTTTCAAATTGACTTCATATTGATTTGGACACTGCTGGCAACGCGAAGCAAAAAACAATGTATCATTTCGAAATGGTATTAGCGTAGACCAGTGCTCTTCAACTGCTAGGTACCGGTATAACCTACCGTGTAGTGTGCAAGATAGTGTATATCAGCCCATAGCCAGATGTGTACCACTTTGCAAGAGTATACGAAGGGCATACACTATACAGTTCATGTAATGGTGGTGTCCCACTGGTGAAAATTTGGATGCAACAAGGTTCGACCAGGAGTGCCGAAACCCGGGGGGGATGGAGGGGATATATCCCCCCCGATAATTTGAGTATGGTCTACATCTGCATCCCCACCAATAATTTGACTCTGGTCTGCATCTGAGCGCTGGTCTTCACTTGAATTCGGGAAAAAAAGTCTTCCATCTTTGGCGAAGACCTTTTTTTTGGTCTTAACTTGAATTCGGGGAGAAAAAGTCTTCCAATTTTGGCGAAGACCGTATTTTTTTGGTCTTCACTTGATTTGCTTACCTGAAAAAAATCGTGGTCGAGGTTCATCCTCCCAATGTTAAAAATAGGGCAAAATTGGGGTAAAATTGCAAATTATCCCTCCCCCCAATGCTCAACAAAGATCGGCACCCCTCGATTCGACAAGTAACGCGCGATATTTTGCACTTTTGCCTGTATAAACTTCCAGGTGTTACTGTCTCACTAATAAAGTCGTACTAGACGTAGACAGTAAAACATAGTCGTAGATTACTTTTTTCTGGAAAAATGGTTTTGAATTACACTTTAAAACCAGCAAATAATCGAACCTTTGTGCAAGCTTGATGATTTACAATCAAAAAAAAGAAAAAAAAGTTTCGTTCATTTATAAGCGTATTTTGTTCGTACTGGCAAAGCATGATATGGAATGGAAGACGATTCTTCCATATTCCATTCTGGCAATTTTTCTTCTATATTCCATTCCATACCAAGGTAAGTTTAGACCGAAAGCTACGCGTAATTTGCATTGTACTTTTGCAACGTAAAGCGTGCTATTGCAAGTAGTCGCTCTCGACGGTAAGCAGTATGGTACGATGCATCTCATCCCATATTTGGACCACTATCGCAATAAGCTACCACAAAAAATCACTCAGCCTGAAAATATAAATCACTTAATCAACAAACAATACGTTTACCGGTATGCACTGGGTTTAATGATTGCAAGTTTGTAATTACACCAACTATGAAATTTGGCATAGCCAACTACCAAAAACATTTTACAAAAACACCCTACCAAACAAAGGTTTAAACGCAAAAAAACAGCAGCAAAGAATTTAGCTCAATCGAGGATAAAAAAGTAAATAGAAATCTTTGTTACGATGGAAGAAAAAGTTTTGTCACTTGACTAATTCAGTGCCGTCCTACGGGGGTCTTGCCCCTCATTTCGATTTACTAAAATTCCTTTTTTTGGAACATCATGTAACGACGAGAAAATCGACAATGATGCAAAAAGAATAATAGCATTCAATTCTACTTACTTGACTAAAGTTACCTACATTAGCAGTATATTGAAGTTATTGAATATCGAAAGTTTAGTGGTTCAAGTCAGAGATGGAACCGGTCAGGATTTTCTCGACCCGACCGGTAAATTTCAAAATCATCGCCGGTTGACCGGTTTCTGACCGGCCCGGTCGACCGGTTTTTTTACAGAAAGTTTTATGCATCTAATGAAAAATTTTCAAAGGGGGGGCATGGGTGAGGGGTTAAAATTTGTGACTTTGGACGGGGGTCTCAGAAAAAAAACGCAAAAAAATTTTAGCGTTTTTTGTAAAAATGACTCAATTTTCAGACCTTTTTTGATTAAGTTTCGGTTTGAATGACCTGTTTTGAGCAGCGCAAAACGAGCACAAAATAAGCATAAAAAGCACTGAAGGGCAAAAGCTAAATTATTAGACGTTCTTTCTAATGATATTTTGCAAAAGGCCAAAAAATGAAGTTACAAGTTTTTAGCTATTGGTGACAGATTATTTGCAATTTTCCGAGCAGCAAACACTAAACTTTTTTTCGGCAGTGCTGCCTTTGCAGTTACAAAAAGATGAGAAAAAATAACAGCCAAAGATAGGTAACAGCAAAAACATACGAATATCACAATACTTGTACTATTGTGCACCCAAAAACATTAAAATGATGGAGCAATAACATTACATGATATTGAAAATTATGTCAGTAACAGCGTGAAGAAAAGGAATATTGAAAAATTATGTCACTAACAGCCTGAAAAAACTTAATAATATTCATAACAACTCTACACAGTGGGCACAAAATTAGTTAAATAGACGTTTAAATGTGGTCTAGATTTATGCAGCAGACGTAATTTAGATGGTCTAATTTTCGTTTAAATGCTGTCTATTTTGCAAAAATGTATGTAGTTAAAAAGACGTCTTTACAACGACGTCCAATTTACATAACTTGTAGACCTTAACACGTTGCTTAATTTTTCGTATTTTTGACGTCTTTGTGAAGACGTTTATTCAACTCAGTGCATTTTGCAAAATAGACAACATTTAGACTAATTTTTGTTTTAGACGTCTTTTAGACGTTTTGTGCCCACTGGGCTGCTTCACTAACAGTTAGAGAAAGTATGAAAAGGATCTATTGCAAAACATTATGCATTGGAAAAGGTTTTTAGCTCCACAGAGATTTATATACGGACGGAACAATTAATATAAATCTCAGTGGAGCTAAAAACCTTTTTCAATACATAATGTTTTGCAATAGCTCCTTTTCATATTTTCTCAAACTGTTAGTGAAGCAGCTAGTTGTTACGAATATTATTAATTTTTTTCACGCTGTTAGTGACATAATTTTTCAGTATTCCTTTTTTTACGCTGTTAGTGAGATAATTTTCAACATTGTATAATGTTATCGCTCCATGATATTAACGTTTTTGGGTATAATAGTACAAGTATTGTGATGTTCGCATGTTTTTACTAATTACCTATCTTCTGCTGTTATTTTTTTTCTCATTTATGTTTTTGTAACTGCAAAGGCAGCACTGCCAAAAATTGTTCTGAAGAAGCTTACCGGTTTGGAAAGCGAAACGTCAAACCAATAAATAAACTCATCGGTAGTACGAAGTGGTTATGAATAACTATCCCGATGAACGCAACGTGTCCGTTATTTTCATTGAAAACACTAAGCTGTTATAACATTGGCAAGAAATTATTCGAAATATAATGTGCCCCAGCAGTTTGTAGAAATGCTGCTACTTCAGAATAAGCCATGGTTAGTTAGATATAAAAAAAAGAGCTATGTCTTTCTTGCCCAGTGTAGAGTATGGTAAATTTAAGTCGAAACAAGCGTTTCAAAGCGGCAAGATTTTAGCATGTACTAAAAAATCTGAAATCTGCGCCACTTCTACCCTTAAGCTAATTAAAATGATGCTAAAATGCCAGGTAGCGCAAGCCTCTTCCACATGCATGCTCTATTAGAATCTGATTACGCGATTTTAACGTATATTTTGCACTTTTTTGCTTTGTGCCGTGGCCCAAAGTCGGGAGGCATGGCACAATACTCCCACCCTAAATACGTCCCTGGATGTGCATACCTTAATGGTCACAGCATATTAGTCACAGCTTGAAACCATTCAACAAGTGTTTTCGAAAGGAGTGGTTTGTTGACATTGGTTTTTATAAAAAGTTTTATTTATGATAAAATACGAGGGTCAGTCAATAAGTAATGAGACTTTTTTAATAACTCAAATTTGCGTTGACTGGTAATCAAAAAATGCTTTTTTATTTTTCAACATAGTCTCCCTTCTTTGCAACACACTTGTTTTATCTTGATATTAGATCGTCTATTCCTTTGGCATAGAATTCCGTAGACTGAGTCCTGAGCCACTTGCTCACAGCAGCCTTCACTTCTTCATCAGTCTGGAAGTGAATTCTTCTCATACTCTCTTTAAGTGGGCCGAAGAGGTGAAAATCAGATGGTGCAAGGTCTGGGCTCTAGGGTGGGTGTGTTAGAAGTTTCCAGCCTAAATCTTCAATTTTGGCTAGGGTTCTTGCTGCTGTGTGGAGCCTTGCATTATCCTGAAGGAGAATCTCACCTCTTGATTGAAGTCCCCTCCGTTTGTTCTTAATGTCTTTTTTCCCTTGAGTTAGCAGCTTACAGTAGTTTTCTGAGTTCACAGTGTTGCCCCTTTCCAAAAAACTGATAGTGATCAGCCCATTTCTGTCCCAGAACACAGTGAGCATGACTTTCCCAAAACTTTTCTGAGATTTGAATTTTTTCTTCACTGGGGAAGAAACATGAGCTGTTTGCTAGCCTAGTGATAATTTCAATTTATCGTCACACCTTTAGTAATCTGAAAATAAACAAGTTTTTTTGTAAATGAGATGACAACTCCATTCATAGTCATCACATAAAATTTCAGTTCCATAACTTCAAGAACACTAAGTAATTGAGAAAGTCTCATTACTTATTGACTGACCCTCGTATATAGGTATATTTCGGTTGGTGCTTAGATGTCTTTTAGTTGCCAGAAAGGAGAATTCGACCAGTTTTTCAACCGGCTTGACCGGCCGGTCGAAGAATCTCGACCCGACCGGCAACCCGACCGGTTTCCATCTCTGGTTCAAGTTTCAAACACCAGATTTAACATACAAAGTTTACACATCTTAACCTAATTGGTCATAAAGTAATTAAGCTAGTCATATCAATTTCAAGACCAAAAACGTTTGCATTGTATTCAATTTAAAGTATTCTAAGCCTGAAACCAGTCTTTCTCAAACTATTGGTTGGGATGCACAACAGGCCGATAAGCGTTTACGGATATAGTGGCGCAACTACGAAGGCAAAGTGGGCTTCAACTTCCCAGCCGAGTTACTTAAAAAAATTAACCCTAAAATGCTAGCGTTTAAACGTGCGAATGTGATCCAAATGGCGTTGAAATAGTTATTTTTTCTCGAATAATCAAAAAATCGCCCAGCGACAGGAGCTTCGCCCCCTGACTCCCGTCTATATGAGATTATTGAGTTCCAGCACTTTGCTCAGCTGGTCACCCAATCGAGGCATTTTTCAAACAAAGAAACTTTAGCTTCCAAACCCCCTCCTTTACCAAAATCTTGGTTGCACGCCTGTTAATGGGCGTGTCGTAGAGAAGAAATGTAGACCAACAAACTCGTTTATTTCGTTTTTTAAAAGACCATCTGTTTTTGTTTTTTTAGAGCACACTCAAGGTTTAGATCGCAATCACTGCTGCAGATATGACTTTTCAAGTGATCATGGGCCGGAAACGAAAAGAGCTAAGAAACGCTACCGGACTTACATGTCTCTTTTAAAGACATGATTATAGAATTTTAAAATTGCGCATTATTTTAGTCGTACAAGATCAGTTTTAATGTGCAAAAGTTCAGTTCATTTTAATGCCCTCTCACTTCGTTTACGTAGCAACCGCACTAGGCAAATTGCCTTTCCCAAAACAAAAATTAAGCATCAAAGCAGCTGCGAATTGCAATGAACATATTCTATGATCTGATGATGCAATGCCTACCCTGTTTGTGTAATGTTCATGACTGAATTACTCTATTAATTTTGTCAACAGATGATTAGCTGCTAAACGCTTCCACATGTTTTTAGTTATCGCTATCCGTATACATTTTCTGTAAATGCCTTGAGCAAAATCTACTATGGAATAGATATAAAAGTGTGGAAAATTGTCTTCCACTCCATTTTTGAAATCTTTCATTTTTTAACTCGGTTTTTTAGAGATTACCCCATTTTTAAGACTAATTTGGCAATATTTGTGCAGTTCACATCAGACTTTAATTAAAAACGTCAGATTTGCTCCTGAAAGCAAACTACATCAGATTTCCATCAAAAGTATCTGACATCAGTTCAAGTCAAAAACATCAGATGTGATGTAAAAACATCAAAGCTGGCAACACTGCGTTCCCAAATCTCCGCTGTAACACGGGTAAAGTGCCCTCCGCAGAATACATTTAGGTGAATTTACACAGTATCCGTTTTTCGTCCGTTTTGTTGCGTTTTGCTTCTCCATTAAAAAGTATGTGCCTTTTCGTTCTTATTTTTATAAGCCCATTTCCGCACAAAGTTGACTGTTTTAAATTGATAAAACTTTAGTTCAAAAATTTTGCGTGTGAACGATAAGAGCGATATTTCAAAACAGGGTTGTACCACCCCTTAGCAAAAACTTTTTTTTGAAAAAGTTTTGTTCAGTGTGTGATAGTCTAGGTAGTCCAGATATGTACATATAAAAATGACGACGAGAAAGAACAGAGTTTTTATGGAGAAGAAAAAACGAACAAACACGGACTAAAAACCGATGCAGCACAAGTCTACCTTTATTCGATATAGAAAAATGTTAGCTTTTGGTTTGAAAGTCCCCTCCTAACAAAATCCCGGTCCCGCGCCAGCTTGTTAGTCATAAATATTTGTTTAAGCTAGCATTTGAAACAACATGATTGCCAGAAGGCGGTACATCTTTACTGCCTTTAACTGGCCTCAGAGAGCATTGTCAAAATTTTGAAAAGTTGAAAAATATATACCACGTTAAACAAATCAGAAGAGCACTGGCGTAGACTTGGTCTTTTAATTTCTATGAAGAAACACTTTGTGCTGTGAATTGTGACGTCTCATGAGGAAAAAAATATTCGACAAATCCCTTTCATCCTGTTTATCGAACTTTTTAAAAGGATCTCCTCAAGAAAAGATCTAATCTAACTTCTCGATTTCAATGCGTGGAGTGCCCAACTGCCTATCTTACTGTAAATATCCTCCCCACTCACCAGATTTCACACAACTACATTGTTTTTTTCTCATTAGAATTAAAAATAAAAACTAAGTCCATATATGCTATAAAACTCGAAACAATACGTATTGCAGAAATGTGAACAGCAGCTGCTATTGAACATGAATGTGACTAGATACTAAGAAAACCGTTTCGTGGTGCATACGATTTTAATGCGCTGCGTCGCCGCAGAATCAAAGTTTAAAAAATTCAAACAAAAAACGTCATACAAGTGTTTTTATATTTTTTAAATAATAATGTCGCAGTATAAAAAAATCTAACACTTATTTGAAATGCAAGAGCAACCAAGCTTAGAAGACAATTTTTTAAGTGTGAATACATTTTTTGGGATATCTTGTAGAATTTGCGAACCGAGTGCAAACTGTGAAAGAGTTTTTGCAGCAGATTAAGCGCTTTTTGAATCGTGTTTTATGTTTATAGTTGTTCAGCAAATAGTTTTACAAAAAAAATGAACGACTTTTTCATAACTTGACTAAATTTGAATGCTGAAAGTCATCATGGAAAGAGAAGACAGTGAAATCCAACTCCGCAACGAAGATGAAAGCCAATCAGAAGGTGCAGAAAAATGTGATATGATGCATCCTATGAAGTCTGTTTTTTTTTCACACAATATATGGAGCATTTTTTAGTTTTGTTCTAAAAAAAAATCTTGAGTATTTTAATCAATTCGTGGTAAAAATTCTGAACACGAATTTTGATCTTCTCACGAGAAAGCAACATTAGCGCTATTCGGTCCACGACTTTTAGGCACTGACATTTATGCGAGGGAGGTTTTCGCACCGCCGATTTTTTTCAAAAAATAGTATTTTTTCCAAAAAAATTTTTTTTCAAACAATTTTTTTTAAATAACTGTTTTTTTTTCAAAACAATGCTTTTTTTTTAAAGCATAATTTTTTTCAAATAAAAAGTTTTTTCCGAAAAAAACGTTTTTCAAACAGAAAAGTTTTACTTTGATAAAAGTATTAATATTTTCGAAGCTTTTCATGTGACTCTTATAAAGAAGAATCGTCAGAATAGAGAGCGCAGGAAAAAGGAGTGGCTATAGAAAATCCCGAGCAGTGATTGGCTGGAAAAAGGATCGATGAAAGAGCGTCATTTGTGTGCAATTTTTATCAGGCGCGTGGCCAGGATTTTGCAAAGGAGAGGGATTTTTTGGAAGCTGGAAACAACAGCAAACGAACTTGATCCAAATTTTCATTAGTCTTGAATCAAATTGAGGCGGTTTTTCTGTCAAGATCAAATGATTTCCTAAAAAAGAAAAAGGTCTTTACCAATTTTCGAACGGTTTTTCCAGCCCAAATCAGGTGATCTCCTATGTGCGCTCCAGAAAAAACAACTCCACTTTTCTAATCCAAATTACTGCAAGTCCTTTACAACTTTTGCTCCCCAATCCCGTTGTGGGGCTGTTTTCATTTTTGGAGCAAAAATCGGCTTCAGAAGCACTAAAAACGTGCTATTTTGCATACTTTTGAGGCCCCCCGGCCCCCCTGGCTACGCTACTGATCTTTAAGCTGTACACGTATTTTTTTAGCCGGCCGAGGGCAGGGGTTAGAAGTTTTAATAAAAGTGACTTCCAAAGCAGGTAAATGGAAGGAGAGCGGAAAAAGTTCTACAAAAAATTGATTTCTAGCCGTGCCTTTTCAATAATAAAAAAATGCTTTCCACTCCATAATCGCAAAGTTTTTTTACCTAATCTGGACGCATGCAATCTCCAGCCCGCGGTCTCAAATTTTGCGGCGCCCGGGCACGAATTGCTTGTGTAATATTGTCACACGCAGCAAACCGCATGACGTTTCATAGTTATTTTGAGTCTACTTCTACCAAACAATACAGTACATAGTTTTTCAGAAGCTAAGGATTTACCTTTCAGCAGATTCTTATTTATGATCGTTACGCCTTGTTGTAAATTTAGTAAAAACAATGTTTAAAAGGATATTTTAAAGTTTAATTTTTACACCTTGTTGTAAATCGCTTATTGTAAAAACCATGTTAAATTCTTGCTGTTAACTTCTTCAGCATTGCTTCATAACTTTTTGAAGTCGTGCAGGATTGTATGCTGCTACAAATTATTGTTTTATTTTAGAATTATTTTTGTAGTGTGTGTTGAAATAGAAGTGGATGCAGACTCGACAACCATTTTCGACAATTTTTCATGTAAAATTTTGCAAAAAAGTGCTATATACAGCAGTTTAAATTTATCCCATTCACTGCATTCCCTGCAATTAAAATTATGGTTTTACTAGTGACAATTGTTTAGCACCGTAGAATTCAGTTTGTAAGCTATTAAAGACAACCTTTTCCAACACATGCAAGTGAAACGAACGACTGAGTTATATTTTACTTCGTCTTTCCCCTAATAAATTTTGGATACGCGGACGAGATCAGCCAGAAAACGAAGTTGCGTTTGACTAAACCTCATTTTATTGGTGCTTCAAAATCAATTGCTTTAGCTAGTTTTTTCGATCAGGAGGGTAATTTGTTCATACCCAAGCAGCAACTTAGGTAAAGACCACAAACAATCAAAAAGAAAAGTTTTAGTTGTTCTAATTGACTTAGTGTTTCACTGTAGCTCCGCTCTTCAACACTTTTAAGCAGTGATGGGCAAAGCGGCACTGTTCACCAGCGGCGCTACTAGCGCCGCTACTTTTTCGGTAACGGCAGCGCTGCTGCGTTTTTTCGTCACCAAGGAAAAACGACAGCGCCGCTGTTTTTTCAGCCAAAAAAGCGGCAGCGCTTCAGCGCTATTCATAAGCAAATTTTCTGCCGCTGCCACTAGTGCTGATTAACTCTATCCAAGGCTTTTTTCGATTTAAATTTTTATACGTTACCGTTTGGAGTAGAGATGGCAACAGCGCAGCGTACGCGGCCGCGCGCTGTTGTTGGTGCACCGCGCCGCGCAGCGTGGCAACTAAAATCTGCATTACGTCACAGCATCAGCGCAGCGCCGCGTACAAAAATTTTTTTACATTTTTTTTACAATTATTGTTGGTGATTTTCTCTTTATGAACAACAATGGTTAGTCTGGATGTAGCTATTATATGAATTGAAGACAATGCATGCTACTAAAACAGGAAAAGGTGCCTTCGGTTCAAATTTATTTTTTCAGAAATCGAAGCATTCTAGAAGCGGCTTTTTTGACTACTAGAAACCTAGTTTTGATCAGCTGAACGTGTTTTTTTTGACACCAACAAAAAGATTTTGGTTTTGGTAGGCCAGACTAGGAAAGGTTTTGGACGTTGGGTGAGCAGGGGTGCGATCTTTGTTGAGCATTGGGGGGGATAACTTGCAATTTTACCCCAATTTTGCGCTATTTTCAACTTTGGGGGAGATGAACCTTGACCACAATTTTTTTCAGGTGAGCAAATTAAGCGAAGACCAAAAAATAAGGTCTTCACCAAAAGAAGGAAAACTTTGTTTCCCAAATTGTAGTGGAGAGCTGCGCTCAATTGCACACCAAAATCAAATTATTGGGGAGATGCAGATGCAGACTATACTCAAATTATTGGGGGAGATACAATCAAATTATTGGGGGAAATATATCCCCATCCCCCCTTCGGGTTTTGACACCCCTGTCGGTGAGAAGATGAAACAAAGGCAGACAAATGTAGAAGAAGCAGATTTGTGGGAAACAATCATCAGAGTAGAGGCACAAAACAAATTCTAGCGACACACCCTCCCTGTACGCAGTAAGCCTATGGTATCGGTAGGCTACAAGCCCAAGGCTAGACAACAGTTTCTACAACACATGCGTTTGCATTTCAGAGTGACAGAGTTAGTTCAGTGCAGCTTATTCGTCAACAGGTCATGGCATCAAGAATTAGCCTTTCGGTCCTATGTCTGGAGCCTATCTCAGATCTGGTAGACCTATGTCTGTATGTAGTAGGCCTAGAGTACGAAGACTAGGCTACACAAATTTCCAATGACAAAATAGCCTACGTAGTAGCAAAATTTATTCCACAATCCAACGCACATGTAAACGGCAAAGGTATAATACATATTACATAGGGTAGTTTCATACAAGTGTAGTAGCTTGTGACAGCTGCAGAGCACGTGATACCTTATATTTCATTGTTTAAGCCACTGGTATATAGGATTAGTACAGTAGTTGCATGGAATCATCAGGTAGACTGGTAGATTGTTTTTGACTACCAAAACATGGTGCTGTAATCAGAAAAACTGATAGAAAGCACACACAAGGCAGATTAAACCTAAAAGCCTGTAATTGAAACGAGTGATCTCACGTCGCATGTTTTTTAGTTTTTACTCGGCCATTTTCAAAGTTAACGAGTGCGAAGTTTCAGACTTTTACTTATAACTCAATAATGGTTTGGTCTAGCAACATGAAATTTTGACAGCAGTTTGAGATTCATAAGTTAGTTGTGAGTGCCAAATTTCAAGGCCATGAGTCCCATAACTTCAGGTTTTGGACCCGAAAACTACTTCAAAAGTTTGGTGTAAAAAGCGGTCTTATTCAAAAACGGTTGAAGTACGGCAAAAAATATTTCACATAGTTATATGTCGTAAGGTACTCTTTCATCTCTACCTAAACTTTTAGCCACATTGAGTTTTTTTTCATTTTTTGCTTTCTAAATTTTGTGCACTCTTCTTCTCCTAAACCACACAACATCGATATCTAATTTTTGAGTAAATTTGTTGGGCTGCTAATGCAATTTTGTCTCCTAAATTTTTTTGAGGCTTCTCCCCAGAACCCCCCCAAAACGGGGGCCTAAAAAACTAATTTTTTTAATCGCTCAAGCTAGGGTGATAGTTTTTTGTTTATATTGGTAGATATTTAAGCAACAAATAGTTTGACATAGTATGGAGGTACCACCCCCCCCCCATGAGCCCCCTAATGGACTCCCCAGATATTAGTTTTTTGAACGACTCAAGCTAGGGCATTACTTTTTTTTGTATCGGCAGATGTTTAAAAAACCAATATTTTGACATGGTTTGAGAGAGCGACCATTTTGAAAATTCTCCAAAACAATAACCCTAAAATCAATTTTTTTATATGTCATAAGCTAGAGAGCTAATTTTTTTCTGATGTTAGTGGAAATTTAAAGGATATTTAACTTGCGGTGCGGCGCAGTGCAGCGTGAACTTAGTTGTGTTTGAATGCGGTGCGGTGCAGCATGCGGACAAGGTTTGCGGACGCAGCGCAGCATGCAGATGCATATTTTGTTATCCGCGCCATCTCTAGTTTGGAGTCTCTACTCTCCGCTTTTTTCACTCTGCTCTTGCTACCGCAATACCGCATTATTTTAGTTCAATTTTTTCTGAACCAAAATTCAATGAATAATGTGGTCTGGAAGTGGGCCAGAGGTGGGCGTTGCGCAAAATAGTTCGCAAGTTTCGCAAGTTGCACAAATGCGCAATTTGCGTTGCGCACTATGCCTTTTTTTCAGCTCTTGCGCAATTTGCGTTGCGCTCTATGTCTTTTTTTGAGCATGTCTTTTGTTTCAGCGCTTGCGCAATTTGCGTTGCGCTTTATGCCTTTTTTTTCAGTGCTTGCGCAATTTGCGTTGCGCTCTATTCCTTTTTCTTCAGCGCTTGCGCAATTTGCGTTTGCGCATTGGTAAATCTAATATTTGTTACGCTTTAATTGCGAATTTTTTTCCAAGATGTGCAATCACAAAATAATTTTTATATGTTGATCTGCATGTCCCTGTCAAAAAATAAATAAATTTTGATTTTACAGATTTAAAGCATGATCACGAAATAATTGATACATGCTGATTGTTGATAGAAAGATTTTTTTTCTTGTTTTGTTTTCTTCTGCGCTATCTATTTTAAACCGCTGAACGTGCTGTATTTAAAATTTGAGCGATTGAATATATCAAGGAGGACTAGTGTGTGACAGAAATCAAGGGTGCCAAGTTGGGGGATCCCCCTCAATCGGGTCCTCCAAAATTTCGAACTTTTAAACCGTTAGAGCTAGATGAATCAGATTTTGAAAATAGGTAGATATCAAAAATAAACTAAACGTAACAAAAATTGGGGGTGCCACAATGGGGGTTTCCCCCAAACGGACCTTCCAAAATTCAAACTTTTTAACCACTCACGCTGGACACATGAAATTTTCAGGGTGGCAAATATGAAAAAACGTTTTCCCAAACGGGGCTCTCCAAAACTCAAACTTTTTAATCTTTTAAAATGGATACATGAAATGGTGGTCCCAAATTTTCAACTTTTCTATTTGAAGCAACCTTTGCATTTCTACACCATCAGCTTGTTCTGAAAGGTGCTTCTCCAGAGCAGGCTTAACTGTGAGCGATCTAAGAATGTAACTAAGTGGTGAGCATTTAGAAGCACTCAATGTCATGCACTGCAATAAAGCGCTGCTTTAATTAACCAAATTGTTAAATAAATTTTTTCTGAATACCCGTGGTGATTGACTGGTTGTTCACTTTTTCATTAAATTAAGTTAATTTAAGCCAGAATAGGATTCGGTTTTAGCTATTCGGAATAATTCTGGAATAGCCTACTATTCTGATATGCCCATCCCTAGGGGTAGTACTTGTGCTTTAGATAAACTGTATGCTGTATACTGCTGAAAGACAAAGAGTAATGTATTAATATTGTATCAGGGATCGAAATTAACTTTTTTAACCACTTGCCCTTCGGGCAAATGTTATTAAATGTCAACTTGCCCAAGAAAATTTCAACTTGCCCAAAAAAAAGATACTCTAAGTTTTGAGGTTAACTTGGAAAAAAGCACTGAATTTGCAAAATACGCGTAGTTTCGAGAATCAAGTTTTTGTGTGCGGTCGTTAAAATAATGTGATGCAATAAGCAACTTTTTCCTATCATGCATCAGCAAAAATTGATTTTTTGATTGTAAATATTTCATTTAATATTCAACAATCATAATTATTAAGTACCGTTGTGGTTTGTTGCAAACGTATTTTTATTAGCAAATATGTTGGTAACTACACCAGCTAGAAAGCTAAAATTAGCAAATATGTTGGTAACTACACCAGCTAGAAAGCTAAAATTTTTTGCAAAACTTATAGACGCTAAAAGATCTTCAAAATAATCATAACAAAAAAATTGCAAAATTTTCACGTTATCTTCATGCAGCGCAGGGTATACTTGTGGTATCTGAAACAGCTGTTAGCGTCGCAAGCGTCGGAAAACTTTTCTAGAAAAAAAAAACAGAACATTTTGTGCCAAACAGTTGCTAAACGCGTCCAAGAATCGAAAAATCTGCGTGCGATTAAGACATGTTAATTGTGATTAATAATGTGCGTACTATTAGACAATGCATTAATTGTGATAGTTACAAAGTGCTTACTAAAATAAAGCAAGGATCAGCTTTCTCTACGTGCAAATTCTACTTTATTGCAACAAAACCGGATAAATTGCGTCTTTAAATAATCTTGTTTGAAGTTGTCTAATACGCTGTATTTTGTTAGCTTGCCGTCGGGGAAGTTAAGCTGAAAACTAACTTACCCGAAGCGATTTCAGCTTGCCTCGGGCAAGCGGGCAGGCGTTAATTTTGAACCCTGTGTTTAGTTTAAACTACCTCACTTAATAAGTACGAAATACTTTTTGTTTTTTGTACTGTAATTAGTAGCCGAAAACGTGGCCGCTACAATAGGAAAAAGATTAGATGAAAGGGTCGGAAGAGCAAACGACAAAATCACCAAAGATTGCTTTTCTGCCTACAAAAGAGATGCGAGGTTGCAAAAATTCAAAAGATTCAACACTGCTATCCCTAGTTCGGCCGCCGTCGAGAGATTATTTGCTGTTGGTTCTGATATTTTGCGATCAAAACGATCGTCTACGACGAAAGAAAGTTTTGAAAAGTTTGTTTTGCTGCATGAAAATAAAGTGTTTATAAAAAGTCAATTTTTCCCCGTGAATAACGCATTATTTCTAAATGTGAGTGAGTGGAGCTTTTTTTTTTTTGGTGTTTAATTATTTTTATTTTATGTTTAATTATTTTGGTGTTTAATTATTTTTATTTAAATATTTAATTGCTGTTAATTTTTATTTTTTATTTTTGTTTTAATGTTTAATTGCTTTTTTTAACGATAAAAATAATTCTTTCTTCGGTCTTAGATATGTGCCTTTAGTTATTAAAGCTAAACGCATTGCTGTTAGTTTATTCCGGTGCAGTTTAGCTGAAAATGGTACAATGTTTGTACTTGCATATTTTTATACTTAACACCATCGTCTGCAGCGCGCTTTTTAAACTTCGATTATCTAAAAATTTGTACTCAAAAAACTTTCTTAAAGAGCGAAATTTGTGTGCGCTTCTCAAGCAATCAATTTGTAGTTGCGCTGTACTATTTTCAATTTGTGTTTGCGCTTTAAGACGTTTAGAATTTTCGTTTCAGAATTTGCAATTGCGCTTTAAGCTTTTAAGATTTTGGTTGCAAAATTCGCGTTTGCGCTTTAAGCTTAAAAATTTTTGGTTGCGGAATTTGCGCTTGCGCTTTGAGCTAAAAAAATTTTGGTTGAGGAATTTGCGCTTGCGCTTTAACCCTAAAAAATTTTGGTTGCGGAATTTGCGCTTGCGCATCGAGCTTAAAAATTTTTGGTTGCGGAATTTGGGCTTGCGCTTTAAACTAGACAAATTTTGGTTGCGGAATTTGCGCTTGCGCTTTACGATACGTTTTTTAAACGCCCAGCTCTGAAGTGGGCCAAATTAAACTCTGTGTGTAAATTAACATACAATAACAATAATTATTGCGTTGGTACAGTTTATCAGTTGTCATCGTTTTAAGAGAATTGCAAGCCACTAAAACTCCACATCGAACAAAACCAATCATTTCTTTATGAAAGCAAGTAGCAAATACTAATGCTACTTGACAGTCGGTTTCTGACACTCTCTTCTTACTTGTATAGAATGCACATACACACCAAACAGTTGATTTTGATGCAGGTGTTCTTCATTATCGCCAATAGATGCTGTTCAAAATCGGTTTTATTGAAGAAATGAGAACTACTTGAGGTATAGTAAAGAGGTGCCCAAAACCTTTTTCCTTAATTCCTAATTCCTCTTATTCGCGAAAAAATATTTTAATCCGTTTGACTACATATCATTGGCAACCCTGCTTTTCGCAATTTTGTGACATTGCAAAAGGCGTACTTTAGATCAGTACTGGTAGCCTAGGTTTACACGTTCCAGGGACAATAGCCAAGTTTTCAGATGTGGTGATAACTAGGCTACTCACTGCTACTAGTTGGTAATCGCGTTTCTTAGTTTGCGAGAATTTTTGCAAAATTACGCCTTTTGTAATGTCACAAAATTGCGAAATGCAGGGTTGCCAATGGCACGGAATCAAACGAATTAAATCGTATTTTCGCAATTAACGGTAATTGTGGAAAAAGGTTTGGGGCACCTCTTTATTACCTCAAGCAGTTCTCATTTCTTCAATAAAACCAATTTCGAGCGGTATCTCTTTAACGAAAATTCGATAGTTACAGTTCGATAAATTACGGTTAACTTGCAGATCGCAATGACGTTTTTTCACGATATTTTCCCAAAATGCTGGCATTTAGTAGGACAAATGATTTGTTGGCTATCTGGTCACAGACTACAGCATAGTTCGTGCACTGCAAGTTGGAGAGTAAATACATTAATGCATAGTCAAATAAATTTTGCGGCAACAGTGAACAGCAAAACTGAGAATTAAATTTATAGTGCGCTGAGAATTGAACTAATAAATCGAACCAGGTAATAAATAAGCTTGAAAGATAATTTAGTTATGGAGTCATACTCGTCGAAAATATACACGTAACGTAAATCTCGTTGTACTGGCCAGTTGGTCGAGCGGTTACACGTTCGTATCTGGTGCGGGAGGTCTGGGGTTCAAACCTCTGGCCGTCAAATCGGACTCAGTGTTGCCAACGGCTCGCCACCGCTGCGACATTTCTTGGCAAAGAGCTGTGTTGCCCGAAGGCGTAATGACGTGGAGATGGGCCCCGCAAACTCGTTACACGCTTCGGCGTATTATAGCGAGTATATTGAAAGATTTGATTTGATTTTGAATCGCATTGTGCATCATTTACTTGTATCTATAAAGCGGAGTATAGCATATTGCCCGCGCTATAGAATATGTCATTACTGCGTACGTATCTCCTCCGAGTTCATAAACACCAGTTCTTAACCGCTCAATTTTTTCTATCGAAGTTGGATGAAATCATCGCCGGGAAGTGAATCACCTGCCATTTCCGCAAAATTCCCAGAAATGTTTTGTAACTCGGTCGATTGATAGATTTTCTTGTTGTATCTCTGCACGAGCAATTATTATAGTGTTCGAGGGCCAAGTGTGTGATAAAAACATTGACTAATTCAAAGCTATAAGAGCCAGGACAGATGGGTACAGAAGTTGAATTATATATGCCATCGTTCTTTAATCTTAAAACCTTACTTTGTTTAAGTCGATAGTGATTTAAACTATTTCTTACTGCGTTTTATTTGTGTAAAAAATGCGACAAGGAATTTAACTTCCTACTGTGACTTCCAAGGGTAACTTTCTAAGTAATTTCTAAAGCGCAGGTTTGACCAACCAACATTTTGAAATGCATGTTTTTTTAAAAGGAGCATGCCAACAACCAATTGAATTGTGATTTGTTTACTTATTTTCCGTTTAAGCCTGCTAATGCCAATTGTAACTTGTACAAATACTTTAAAAGCTTGATTTGTAACTTTCATAAATAAATTAGAAATTTCACCATTGGGTACCGTATTTGAATGCCATCCTTCTTTTTGCTAGATATTTTTTTTAATTAGCGGCAGGGGCCGATTTTTGTATGCAAGTAGCAGCAGCGGCGCTACTTTTTATTTTGACAAATAGCGGCAGCGGCGCTATTTTTCAAGTAGCGAGTGCCCAGCTCTGCTTTTTAGTACTTGCTTACAATCAATATCATACCGTTTCAATTATCATTTTTTAAGTTTCCTTAAGTTGCCGGAATCTTACACAAGCAACTCGTGCCCGTGCGCCGCAAAA
The DNA here is from genome assembly GCA_963965965.1 of Trididemnum nubilum. Lineage (NCBI taxonomy): Eukaryota > Metazoa > Chordata > Ascidiacea > Aplousobranchia > Didemnidae > Trididemnum > Trididemnum nubilum. Next base: position 16,938,560 of record OZ014474.1, on the reverse strand, counting down.
TTTGGGACCGCGATCTGGAGGTTGCATGCGGCCAGATTAGGTAAGAAAACTTTGCGAACATGTAGTGGAAAAAATTTTTAATTACTGAAAAAAAATACAACAAGAAACCAATTTTTTGTAAAACTTTTTCCGCTCTCCTTCCATTTACCTGCTTTTGAAGTCACTTTTATCAAAACTTCTAACTCCGCACTCTGCCGACAAAAACAATTCGTGTACCGCTTTAAGATTGCACTCAAAGGACGCTCTCTCATCGATCCTTTTCCAGCCAATCACTGCTCGGCTTTTTCTATCGTCTCTCCGTTTTCCTGCGTTTATTATTCTGACGATTCTTTTTGACAAGTAAGTGTCAGATAAAAAGCTTCGAAAATAGTAACATTTTAATCAAAGCAAAACTTTTGTTTGAAAAACGTTTTTTTTTTTTTTTTTTGAAGAAGCTTTTATTTTGAAAATGTTTTGAAATAAAAATGCATTTGAAAAAACAATTTAAAAAGAGCTGTTTTTTTTAAAAAGTCGTATTTGAAACAAATTTTTTTTTTGGAAAAAATACAATTTTTTTGAAAAAAATTTGAAAAAAAATAATTGGAAAAACACTTTTCACCTCTGGAGCCGTAAAGTTCCGGTGCATAAAAGTTTAGATGCTACAAGTCTCGGTGCCTAATCGGCGGTGCTAAACGTCTCGTGCCTAAACTTCCGCGCATAAAAGTCACTGTCCGAATGCTTTTCTTTGGTCGAATATGCAACCGCGATTTTTTCTCAAGCAAATTTGCTTGTTCAAAGCCACCAAGCAGAGATAATTATCGTATTAAAACCCCTTATCCAAAGACTCAACAACGTGAGCAGGGTGCTGGTTGAACCTAGATCATGCATGCACTCAGGCTGTCATGAAAACATGATCTTGTTTTTGTGAACATTTGCTTTCGCATAACCTCATAAGAAATGTTAAGATTAAGTAAGCGAGCCTTTACGTGACCAGCTTTTTCTCAGCCTAGATTCTGAACAGGTTTGGGGTTGTTTTTTGGGAACATTTTTCTTGATATAACCTCACAAGACCAAGTCCAAAGGGTTGAGGTCAGTTTAGCAAGGAGTTTTTAGGTATCATTCAACAATTTTTGTCGTTTGCTTTAAAGTATATATACCTTCTTAACTAAATCAAGTCACTCAAATCTTTCATGATCCTCGCTGTATTACGCCGAAGCGTATAGACAACGAGTTCGCGGAGCCCATTTCCGCATCATTGCGCCAGAACAACACTGCTCCGACCTTTCCAAGAACTGTTGCAGCGGTGGCGAGCCGTTGGCAACACTGTGTTCGATTTCACCGGCCCGAGATTTGAACCTTAGACCTCCCGCTCCAGAGACAAACACGTTACCGCTCGACCAACTCGAAATATTGGCATTAAACAAACGGAAGTGTAAGAGTAGAGAATAACAAGTACAAATCAAAACAAAAGAGTAACATTGTTTTGGGACACACTGTGCAAGGCAGCAGAAAATGGTGTCGCCTTTCCACAACAACAACAACATTATTTGCACCCCCCCCCCCCCCCCCCCCCCCCGGGAGATTTCAACACACACACTATAGAACAGTTTAGATGTTATAAGAAGTAACAAACATGGCTAAAACCGACCGAAAAATGGACACTTTTACTTAATTTTGCAAAATAATAGTAACTTATAAGCTCAGGGCTTTACCTTTAATTAATTTTTATATAATTTTATGCGCAGCATTGCTCTGCAAAATCTTCGGCAGACAGTTTATATGTGTTTGTTATTTAAACTTTACAAAAATTATCATAGTAGTCCCACAGCAAATCAGTAAGTTGCAAATTTTTACATTCATTTAGTATATTTGGTACCATTTTCACTCGAGCTCTTGCGCAGTTACGTATCACTATGATATTTTCAGTCAATTACTGATACCTGGTATATTTAGTCAATTTACTCATAATCTAGTCCTTAGCAAAAGAAGTTATTATTTTCTATCTCTACCATTTTTACCGGAATACTGTTGCTCTAGTTGAAAACTAATGTAAGTTGTAACGCCGCTAAGTGTTCGGGAGATGTCGTTGAAGGTGAACGATGTCTTAAAGGGGCATTGGGGTCTAATTTTTGAATTTTAACACTAGATATGCGAAAAAAAATTGATTACCGCTTTGTCAACTTTTTTCATTGCTTGACGTTAAATAGCTTTAACGGAAAAGATTTGGACTACCGGGAAAAAATTCGGCTGTGGCAACATGACAACATCAAATTTGCATTAGTGATTTCAAACGAGCTTTGTCAGATTGAAGGTCTCGGGTAGGATTGGCTTCCGCTTGGTTTCTGATGCGACTTTGATGAGGTAAATTGCTTTTTAAACGTAAAAACACACTTCTTGATTTAATACGCTATTTTTAGTAAAAACATATGCGATTTGCTGCGCTTGGGAAGAGACGAAAAATAGGCCTAGATTGGTATAGGCTAACATAGCCTACTGATTAATTAAGCAAGTTTCGTAGTTGTTTGTTGCAATTCTAAGAGTAAAACCTTGTCTAAAAACAGTTAGGATAAGCTAGTAGTTTAAAATCTACTGGTAGTGGTAAAGTAATAATACTACTACTAGATAACGTTCAAGCTTGCGTCCAAATCATGGCAACAATAGTAGTCAAAGATCAGTTATTCAAAAATAATTATTTTTAAAATGAAAGGAATGCAACAGATAGCGGGAAAAAATAAACACACTTATCTTTCGATCTAGAAGTGGCAGAATTTTGAAATTAGTCGCAAAAAATGTCAAAAAAATATAAAATTTTGCTTGATGTAAAATAAATGAGCTAACGTTCGATGCCCCTTTAAAAGTTTTTAAATTCCTTTATTCCGTGCACTTTGTATACTCATCGCAATTTTTTTGATATTTGTTTAACCATAAATTTTCTTTTTAGGAGTACGAAGTATCCTTTTTTAGTTAAGTTAAAAATCGTGTTTTTGTCAAGTCAAAAATAGTTCTGGCAATATGAATAAGAATTATTCACATTTTTCTGGTCTTCCCACAAATTGACGGCAGCTATAACGCCTACAATTAATGAAAGCTTGCAGTGCTCTTTTATAACTGCTGCAAATTTTGAAGCTCATGAAGCTCCGCCCGGTAGCTCCCTTGGAGAGCTTCACAGCGCATTTCTGTAGACCCAGTACCTGATTTCCTGGGCTCCAAAAAATCAATCAAATCTTTTGTTATACTCGCTACATTACGCCAAAGCGTGTAACGAGTTTGTGGGGCCCATCTCCGCGTCATTGCGCCTGTGGGTAACACAGCTCCTGTCGAAGCAGAGTTGTAAACGGGGCGACTAGTTCAGGCTCGAACCCGGCCCGAACCGAAAATATAAGCTCGAACCCGGCCCGAACCCGAAAAGTAATTTGAAGCCCAAATCTTGCCCGAAAAAACCCGAAAGTTAAGTTGGGTGTGAAAAATTTAGCAATGTTGCCAAGTTATTTTGATTATATTTTTGAACACCTAAAATAAAAAGTACATCTCAAGCCCGAATTAAGCCCGAAGTTTTTGTCAACTTTAGCCCCGAACCCCAACCCGACCCGAAAAGCCCGGCCCGAACCCGACCCTAAAAGCCCGGCCCGACTTATAACTCTGTTTCGAAGAACTATCCCAGAGGCGGCGAGCTGCTGGCAACGCAGCGTCAGATTTGACCGGCCCGAGATTTGAACCGTAGACCTCCCGCTCCAGAGACAAACACGTTACCACTTGACCTGAGCTTGATAAAGCAATATCTCAACAGCGGTTTTTCTTTTACCCTACTTCCAGTTTGTTTGTTTGCAACTGATTCGCTTTAGTGTGTTACTTTACAGCAATGTTAAACGTGAAGCTCATCTTTTAAATTTGGAGTCAAATAAATATCAAAAAATAATTATAAAATTTTTTGCCCTCTTTTCCTAAAAAATCGTTCCCCCTCTGGGCAACTCGTCTGATTGCTGCGCTGAAAATACATTATGTTTTTCTTGTTGTTGCATTCCTCGCAGTTCCAGCAAGATATTGCGAGCAATCACCCTTAGCGGTTCAGGTTTTTTACATATAATCGACTGCTGGCTTTGACAGGTAATTGTGGCATAGCTGGTAGAATCAATTTCGAAAATGCTACAATCAAAGAAGTTGGAGGAGCCCACTACAACATTACGTATAACGTACAACATAACGTTCATCTTGCATCCGCAGCTAAAAACCTAGGTAAGGCCGATACTTAATTGAAAAAATACAATAAGTGAGTGTCAACCATACTGCTGTAGAAACGCCAACTGGCGCTAAACCAAAAATATTTTTTGAAAGCCACATTTAAGTATTCTATTTTGTTTCGAATAAGAAGATGAATATTGTTATACATCATTCTTGTCAAATTGGTCTCTTGTTGTCGCAATGGTTGCAGTCGAAAAATGGGTTGGTTTTGGTGGTCACATCCTTATCACACACGAAGATGTTATTCCCCATTAATGATGACGAGATCATTGGGTCATTATAAGAAATTGCACTGAAGTTTCTTTATTCAATCTACGTATAAGACTGGAAAGAGTGTGCGGTTTTCGTAAAAACATGGCGAGCGCAAAACTGGGACCACCGGTCGTACGGTATGAAAGAAAGGGCATTGGAAATAAAAATTGCCTCTTCAACCCTTGCTAAAAAGGCTGTAACTGCAAAAAAAGTAAATACTTTCGTTAAAAGATATTAAAGCTATAAAATACATTTGTGTCTTAGCGCCATAAGTAACTGAGTAAAGCCTTTATAATAGCCTCTGATTCTCCATACCTTTATACTTATAATATTGGTAACTAATAGCTGCTGTAGTAGATTTGTGTATTTAATACGTGATACGATTTAATGGCAAAAAGAATTTCATGACTGGGGTATTGAGCAGTTTTGCTCTTAGCTAATTGATTTTTGAGGAGCAGCAATTTCTTTAGAAAGTTTCTAAAAAATCCTTTATATTCCCGGTCCAATGCGATCAATCAAAACTGGACCGTGGAAAATCTAGGAAATCTGACTCGGAATTCATAGCGCCAATTCAGTCACTTTCCTCAAAACTTGGATCTAAACTATTTCCAAAAAAATTTAAGTGCTGTAATTTCATGGTAATAACGGTGGTAACTTATAACGGAGTAACGTTAATTTTATTGGAGCGAATTACGTCACTACTGTCTATTACTCAGAAACTAGAAACTTTTCGAAACACACTTTTATTAAGTTTTTTTACAATGTGAAATAACAGCTACTGCTCGACGTGTGCTAAGAACTTTGTGGTTATTTTAAAACTGTTTTTCTCAAATAAACTTTTTTTATTCTTGACCACCACAACCACAGCGAATGCATAGTGACACAGCAATAATAAGTAGAGTCAGGAAGAGGAAGTAGCGACACAACGTTAGACGTTAAGACATGCAGAGGATATTGAGGACAAAATAAGCGATTTTTGTTTCCATGGTTGCAACACCAGTAGCACAAGTTGAAGTATGCACAATGTAGGCCTAATCAATCACATTCTTCAACGTACACATTCAGGCACACAAGAGGTAAGTAAAACTAACGGCTGGAGTAGCTGTTTGACTAATTGATAAAGAGGAGAGAGGAGGCAGTGACCAGTGCGAGGCCAGGCACGGTTACGTAGGTGGTCAAGGGATGGCCCCGCCTTGCATGGGTGGCCAAATGTTTTGGACTTAAATTGGAAGTACAAGGAGAATTATACAATTAAATTTTTTTAATTGGCTTTCAAATGTTAAAACTTTAGTTCTTTCGAATGGCTCTAAAAAACGTGCAAAATGTGATTTAAAGACATTAAAATGGCTATTTTTTCAAAAACAAAATCGCCCAGCGGCTGGGGCCATACCCTCCGGCGGCTGAGGGCTCTGCCCCCAGACCCCCGTTTGTGATAAGTTTCACGTACAATAGTTTGCTCAACGCGTCTCCCAATTCAGATTTTTAACTTTTGGTTCAAGTCTTCTCCCTTCAGCAAAATCCTGGGTACGTGAAAACTAGGCCACGGCTTCTGTTCTTCCATTTTACAAAATCTGTCCCATAAAAAGTTTCTTTTTCAAAAATTTCAGATGACGTCATTGCATGTGATTTGTGGTTAGCGCCCCCCCCCCCCAATCAAAAATCCTGGCTACGCCTATGCCAAGCCCCATAATCCGCCGATAATTTCGCGCTATTTGCAATGCCTGAAGTAGACTACAGCCATGGATTTCAACCTATGGGTCGCGACCCATAGGTTTGGTCGCATAAGAATTCTTTTGGGTCGCTTGTTTTCTTTTAGTAAACATCTACAAAGAATTAAACTTGCAGAAAGTAATAATAAAATAAACGCAACGCTGCTTCATAGCAGTCAACTGTTGTTGCATTTTTGTAAACGAAAAACTCCCGCAGTGAAATTTTGAGCTTCTGCAGACCGTAAAGTTGCAAAACGCTTCGAAGTAGTAAACAATCTATTGTAGCACTTTTTTTAGCATGGAACTCTAGCAGTGAAGAAGCTTTGTGCGCGTGAAGACTAGAAATCAAAGATCATGTATGTCAGATTACGTCAGGGCATAATTGATAACGATATTAAAAGCTAAATAGCAAATATTCATAAATATACATTCAGTGAAGCGCCGCAACTAGAACGTTGTTCTAGAGGGGGCAAAATTTCTTTCTACAGGGGCCAAAATTTTTAGGCTGGTCTACTTTCCGCCGAGTTCTCTGTTAATCTCAAAAAAAAAAGGTTATCACGCCAAATTGATCCACTTTTCTCCGAGTTCTCTTTTGGTTTCCAAAAAAAAGCCACCATCTTGAAACTGCGGCAAGGGAAAGGGAAGTTTGGGTGGGCATGCTGTGTAGTTTGGGGGCGAAGTTTTTGTTTAGGGGGGCGCCGCCCCCTTTTGCCCCCCTCTAGTTGCGGCCCTGGTTCAGTGAAAAGTCGTTAGAACTATTTTCAACACAGTTCTACCATCATAAAACTTTTTTTCCCCGTAACTTTTAATTTAACTTTGCATCAGAATGTACATGGGTCGCAAAATTTTACGCATTTGATTTTTTCAATGATTTAGGTCGCTTTGAAAAAAGGTTGAGAACCACTGAGCTAGCTCATTACTGCGTATAATTGCTTGTTCAAGTTATGAAAACAATTTATCATACATTGATTGAATAACAAAAAGTACTTCCGTAGTAGGTCACTTAATTTTCCATTAGGCTACTAGAAAATGGAAAAGATGCCTAATAAGACGCATGTGATGATCTTAAAACCAAGTGAAACAGCCTTTAGGGTTCTAAATTTTACTTGGCCTTTGCGTATACTGCTTGCTATGATCTTAGTCAAACTACAGAGTTACTAAATAAGTGAATGGTTGCTTTATAAAGCCGTTTGCAAATGATTTCATATTCTCCATATAATTTTTAGATGCAGGCGAGAGGACTGGTTTCAACAAAGTTCCATCTTCAATCGACAATGTGTGCCAACCACTGCAAGATTTGCAAGTAACTGATACTTTCAACAAAATTGCAGAAAATGTTAAAGAAAAAAGCAATTTTATTTTGCATTGCTATGGCTTTCCTGGCAGTGGTAAATCTCAGCTTGTTCGATCCCTGGCTGTAAAATTTCCATATTTGGAATCTATAATGTCAAACGATTTCCCTTCCAACTCTCCATTTATCAAGTGGCACATTCAATGCAAAGACATGGGAGATGATTTGAAGGAGCAATTTCTGAAGTTGTTGGCAAAGATTAAAGACAATGGTTACGGCACAGCAAAAAAAATTAATTTGAAATCTTTGGAAGAAGACTTTAAAAATAATCAAGCAAATTCATTTGTGAATGTGCTGATAAATTGCAAGGTTCTTGTTTTGATTATAGTTGAAGATCCACCGAAGGTTGGAAGGAACATGATTCTAAATCTTTTCCATAACCTGAAGCAGTATTTTCGAAGCCCAAATCAAGCTACCCAAACCAAATTTCACGTGTATGTAACTTCACGATCAAAGTCATCAATAGTTGTAGACCAAAGCATGCCTCCAATAGAACACTACGAAAATCGTGGTTTTAATGAAGAGGAAGGTATTCGTTTTTTGCAAGCATCCGATGGCGACTCAGCAGACACGATAGAAGACTTGACTCGAGTTTACCAGCGTTTTAGTGGATTGCCACTTGGTTTGCTTGCGGCAAAAAGGTATTGTAAACGTGCAGGCTTAAGCTACCAAGATTACTTGAAGCTGGTGGATGATAACTGTTACAGATACGAGATACTGAAAGATGAAGAAGAAGTCATTTTGATAGAGTACGGTCAATCAGCTAGGCATGTACTTCAAGCTATTGTGATGCCTTTTTTTTCAAGTAACGAAACAAACCAGTTTTTGTTACAGCGACCTAAACCAGTATATTGGAAAATTTTATGCTGCATTTCCTACTTCCATTATGATCGCATTCCTCGATATCTTCTCAATCACTGCTGTCATGCTGTTAAGGAGTCTCGAGACAAACTTGCTGCTGAAATAAATAAAGCAGATGTTAACAACTCATAGCAATGCTTTCAGACTATAGCATGTGCACAGAGACATCAGATGGTGCCATCACATTTCATGAAGTGGTTCAAAATGCTTTTCGACTGAAGCAACAATCTATTGAGGATTTCAACCCGTTGGTGAAGGCGACAAAAGCAATTTGTGGACTTGTATCTCTGGATATGAGAAGAAAGGAAAACTCCAATCGCATGAACGAATTGCTACCTCATATGCAAGCTTTGCTGACTCACTTGGACAAAAACCTTGAAATGCTGGAAAGTGACGAGGATTTCAAAATGCTCAAACCTGTGATGAGTCACCTGTATCAAGCTGTTGGGGCACTTTTGTTAAGTGATTCCAAAAATGACGAAACTAATGCATTGTATCGTAAATCTCTCGAAATGATTTGGCCGGAAATGATTGACGTAGTAACTTCGCCTAAAAGTAGAGCGGCAGACGGAATTGCTGAAGAAGTAGTTCAAAAGTCTGAAGCTAAAGCTCAGCACCTTCCAAAAGATTTTATTGTCAAGTACTCATCGTGGATTAAGCTTAGCCATTTTGAAGAAGATGAAGTAGCATTTTTAAGATCGGAGAGCCAAGGTAATTTTGAAGATGTCGAAAATCTTTTCCAAACTTTCAAATGCAAGGCTTTGTTGGTAGAAAAGTTACGAGACTGCAAGTTGTTTTTGACAGAAGAGCAGTTTCGTCCCATCTTTTTTGCAGAGAGACTTGCATCTATCTTGCACAGTTGGAGTAGATGTTTTTTGTTTCGTGAACAAGACCCAGCAATGCAGCGGAAGTGTCTGTGGATGAATACTTTATGTAAATCTGTGTCTGATTATGTTTGCAAGTTCACTACGGCAACCTCAAAGACAGGAGAAATTCGTTTGCTTACTCAATGGTTGGCTCAAATTTCAGGACTGGTTCCGTTGTTGCTGAAACAAAGCAATAACGATAGTTTGCAAGAAGCTGAAAAATTGTGCGAGGAAATGATTTCAAATGAGGAATTGAAATTGTACGAAATGGGATTGCTTAAAAAAGCCTTCAACCCTCCGATGATTACTCGCTGTTCTCTTCTGCGCTACATCGTTCGCATCAACACAAAGCTAGTCAAATCAAGCAACCAAAGTGTTTTACAGTTACAACAAGCTGATGAAAAGTGCCAACAACTTCTTCAGTTAATAACGGAAAACTTTGAAGTTTTGTCTAACTATATACACTTTATAAGCTATTGTGGAAAATACTATGCTGCCAAAAATGATTTTGCCCAAGCAGTGACCTGCTTCAAGCAGTATTTTGACCTCTTTTCCAAGCAAAATTTAACGCCAAAATTTTACAATGAATTCTGGGTAACGTACAACTATGCCAGAGCTGTAGTTGCTTGGAAAGACGCGTCATTTCAAGACAAGGAAGTTGCCATTCAAAAATGCAAAAAAGTTCTTGCATGCGACAAAGTTTTCAAAATTCAAGAAAGTTTGAAACAAAACTTTATTAAAAAACTCAATAAGTTGCAAACTACTTGAAAATTTTCAAAGTCTTCTCTCCATTTTGTCTGAAGCTAGAGCCCTTTAGCCTCCCCCTGGTTGCACCACTGGCGATAGACAACTACATTATTATTTACTTTTCCCTTCTTCCCTTTCATTTATTGTATTTCAGTTACTGTATTCAAAACACAACTTTTTTATTGTTTAATTAATCATTTTAATCTACGTTTTTTCGTTGCGGAAACTTTGCATCACTTAATTATCAATTGTTTTGATCGTCATTGCTGTTGCTGTAGTTTTTTGTGTTGGTGGTAGTATTTTGTACACAAAATTATCAGAGGTTGAGTCCTCGAGGACACATTTTAAAGTCCATGGCCTCAAAGGTCAAGTCCTTTGCCTTGGCCTCGAAGCCTCAAGTCCTTGAAAATTGCCCTGTCTTCCGTCTAGGACAGCACTATTTTTGGAAACGTTAAAATTTTGTAGACCGCTTGAAAAAAATTTTTGAAGACCGTGTTTTTCTTGCAGTCGGGTAAAAAACGTGGTTGAAGACCTTTTTGGGGGGAGATCGCCTGAAAAAAATTTTGGAGACTTTTTTTTGGAAAACACTTGCCACCTGTGTTCTTGGGCCTTGGCCTCGAGCATTCCTGTCCTTGGCTTCGATAGGGTCTGTCCTCGGAAGGGCTGTCCTTGGCCTTGGCCTCGGATTTTTTTCTGTTCTTGGCCTTGGCCTCGAGCCCTGTGTCCTCGACTCCACCTCTGATAATTATATTGGTTTTTAAAAGTTGAACCGTTGTTGTTTTCGTGTTTTAAGAGATCATTTTCCTTTGTTGTTTGTACAAGGTCGATAGATGCATGAACATTTAAGCCAATTATGCGTTTCCACAGACTCTTGAGAACGTTGCTAGTTTGGAAACTCGTCATGACAGGTTAGACCAGTGGTTTCTTTGTCAACGCCTAATCTGTTTCGATTTGGACATTGCTATCCAAGCTATGATGTTTGGTGACCTACTGCGCTTTAACCAGAGGTAAAAGCTCAGTGGCCATCCCATGAGGTTTGTAATTCTACCAGCGCTCGGTTTTGTGATTTTGCTCATAATTTTTATCAAAAAGCAAAAGTAACTGTAATCCAAGCATAGGCGTAGCCAGGGGGGGGGGCCAGGGGCCCGCCCCCCCCCCCAATTAAAATACCACCAATGATAAAAATTAAAACATAGGCTAGCGCTATTTAGTTGCAGTTTGTTTTTTTTTTCGGCAATTACGCACATAACAGTAATTAACATTAACATTAATGACGATGAGGGAGCCCGGGGCCCTTAACTAACAACCAGGGGGCCCCAAACTAACAACTATGAGGCCCGAACCAACAACTAGGGGGCCCCTAACTGACGACCAGGGGGCCCTAGGGCCCCTAACTAATAACCAGTGGGCCCCAGGGCCCCTAACTAACAACCAGGAGCGCCGGGGCCCCTAACTGACGACCAGGGAGCCCCAGAACCCTTGACTGACGACTAAGGGTCCTGGGCCAGGAGCCCCTGAAATCAAATTTTTAATAATTTATATGCAAAATCTGTAAGAAATTTAAGAGTTTTTTCCTAAAAGTTGCAACCCCAGGCCTTCGTTTAACGTTATTATTAACTTAATGTATAACACAGGCGGTAAAGCAAACCCCCCAATTGAAATACTACCAATGATAAATACAATGAGAGCACAGCCAATACGTTGTCCTTGTCCGGAATTGCAGTTTCTTTAATTTAGGATTTACACGTACAAAAGTAAGTAATAATAATACGATTACGTGTCCACGTCATAATAATGTCATGCAATTCTTGGACGTTTCAAAGAACTGTAAAATGACTTGACTCGAGTTCTCCTCGTTTTGGAAAAATATTATTTTAATTTTGCTATGAATGTTTTTCATGAAAGAACTTGTGGCGACTCTGGTGTGCTTTGTGTTTATTGTCACGTCACCAATTTTAGTCTCTCACGCTTTGGCTTCCGTCGTTGCTTATCTGATAGCGCATACTAATTTCGGCTCCGCTCAGAATGGCGTGTTTGCGGTCAGCCGAATCCGTGAGAGAATTTGTTTCGGCTGTGACGTCAACTGAAGCAGCAGCCGGTATATATACGCTAATCAGAAACTCAAGATATAGATAGATTGTTATAACTGACCAGTGTAGAAGTCAGTGCGCTTGCTTTGCTTTGCTCGCAGAGCCTGCTGGCTTTGCCAGCAGGATTCATGTAATAAAATAACGAAAAACATTGAGACTCATTTACGAACTCACTTCATTGGTGAGTTCGTAAATGACTTTTTTCGAACTGACTTTTTATAACATGATTTTTTTTCGAACTACTACCTATTCGAAATGACGCATTTTCCTTATCATATTGGTTGATCATAAATTTAACATCTTGGTCACTGGACATTTTCTTCTGAAAAATCTTGAAAACAAAAAAATTAATATTTTATTTCTATTACATCAAGCTCATTATGATCATGATGCCCAGCACGTTTCCTTGAACATCGTTTTGTACGATACTTCGTCATGGATCGGGATTTTCTTTTTCTACTGAATCTTCCTTTGATTATTGATTTTCAAAACTTTTCAATCTTTGTCGTTGGACATTTAAATTCGAGCGGAATTTTGGGCAGTTTAACCAGCACTACTACCTTATACATAGCTACCACGAATATTTGCGTAGATATACCGATAATGGGTGTCCTGTAATTGACCTTTTCTACATGCTTAATGCATTTTCCTCCTTACCTCCTAGTAGAAATTGACTTTTGAGGCCAATGTTACGGCAACTACACTTCTATATCAGTCAAAGCGTTTATAGCGAATGGAAGGATGTGGCAAAGCCTTGACTCAGTGAAATACCTTGTGCGACCAGCAGAGTTGCAGCATGTTTTATATTGTCGTTTGATATTGTTGCTATTGTTGATTATTCCGAGCAAAGTCTCATCGTTTTTTTTTTCAAAATATGATTATACTGCGCTGAAGGGCAAGAGAAAAGCCCCATATATTATACTGTGTTGTTTTGCATTTTTTTGCGCTAAAATGCGCTCCGTCTTCCTAAATGGAATGACTAAGTAACTGATTTCTTGTCGCATAGACACAGACTATATTTCTGTTGTCATATTTCATGCTTTTATTGCGTTCACCATTTAGATTCCCCACTTTCGGCGTTTCAAGACACCCTTATTTAACCCATGTCGTTTTCTATCTGCAATTTTATTTCGTTGATTTTTGATTGCATTTTTTTTAGTTTTTTTGCCCTACATATTATGCCTCGAGTAGTCATTTTTATGTACTGCGATTTCTTCCATGAGATACGATGCTGTCCACCAGTTCTATTGCTTTTTCATAAGGGCCTCATTTTGATGGTTTTGTGTGATGTTCATTTCTTTCTCCTGAAGCAGCCCTTACCCAGGCAGCTACGTGCGATGCAAACAAAAGGACAGACAAAAGCTACATGCAAGTTAACGGAGATACAGTAGTCCACATGTGTCTCAACAAAGATTGCATGTCGTAACGTACATTCCTTTATTTATTTCGATTTGAACGCTGGTCGCATGTCAAGTGTGCTGTGCCCCTAAATTTTTTTTGCTGCTGTGTCATCTCTCGACATTTTGCTACATTGAATTTGAGAAAAATGCTAATTGCTGTCGCCACAATTTCTTTGTCGATTGTCGAATGTGTTGGCCGTCTGCTACTTTTCTGGGGTACTGACGTTCCCACATTCGTCAGTCTGGGGCGGAGGTATGTGGCGACTCTGGTGTGCTTTGTGTTTATTGTCACGTCACCAATTTTAGTCTCTCACGCTTTGGCTTCCGTCGTTGCTTATCTGATAGCGCATATTAATTTCGGCTCCGCTCAGAATGGCGTGTTTGCGGTCAGCCGAATCCGTGAGAGAATTTGTTTCGGCTGTGACGTCAACTGAAGCAGCAGCCGGTATATATACGCTAATCAGAAACTCAAGATATAGATAGATTGTTATAACTGACCAGTGTAGAAGTCAGTGCGCTTGCTTTGCTTTGCTCGCAGAGCCTGCTGGCTTTGCCAGCAGGATTCATGTAATAAAATAACGAAAAACATTGAGACTCATTTACGAACTCACTTCAAACTTAAGGGCGCGATCTTATCTCAAGATCATAGGCGAAGCCATGGGGGTGGCCCAGGGGGCCCGGGCCTATTCAATTGAAATGCCACCAATGACACAAATTTGACAAAAAAAGCGTTGTTTCTTCATTTTCAGTTTCTTTTAGCATGTTTGCGTACAACAGTACACGCGTGCAACAGTAATTAACAACAAATAATATTGACGACCAGGGGGCCCGCCGCACCCCTTTAATTCAATTTTCTCCAACCAATTTAAACGTATAACCAGGGTGAAGTCAAATTTTTTGTCCTAATAGTTGCTACCCCAGGCCCTCATCTAAACTTTTTATGGACGTAATGCAATAACCAGCGCCGGATTTGCCATATGGCACAGTGCCAGGAGCCCGCCCTCCGATAGTAGGACTTTTTTGGTCTTCACTTATATTTGGCAGGAAGATGTTGCAAAAATCCCCTAAGTACCAGAGGCACCGCGCAATGTAAATCCGGCCCGGGAATAACATGGTCAGTAAGCGTAACCATCTATTGGACCATTTTTCAATAACGATTCACCTCTACTTCGCCAGTTTTTACGCACAAAATACCTTAAAAAAATAGCTAGGAAAATGCTCATTGAACAAATTATTGGATTTGAATTGAGGGGTCCTAGGTCCCCTGGCCGTACATGTACTCTTATAACTGGTAAACTTCGTGAAAGAAAATTCTTTGGGAGGATTACTATTTACTGCTAAAATATTGCTGAAGGTAATATGCCTTACTTCCCCCTATATAGACCAAATCACTTTCAATTAAAATTTTACACCATAATGCAAGATTTTAAACGTGTTTTGAAATTTAATTGCAAGTAAAAGTAGGATTGAACAATCAAAATTTTTTGATTGGCTTTCAATGTTAAAAATCTAGTTTTTTCAAATGGCTGTGAACACGTTCGAAATGTGATCCAATGGGATTAAAATAGCTTTTTCCCAAAGACTTACAAAAATCGCCCAGCGGCTGGGGGCTTTGCCCCCAGACCCCCATAGCCACCGGCGGCTGGGGCTCCGCCCCCAGACCCCCGTCTGTGATACGTTTGAGTACACTAGCTTTCTCAACACGTCTCCTAAGTTAGACATTTTCGCTTTTTAACTATTAGTTTTCGCCCTCTCCCTTTACCAAAATCCGGGTTAAGTGACAACAGACCACGACTTCAGATCTTCCATTCTATGATATCTTTGCCCCACAAAAAGTTCCTTTTTTGAAAATTTCTGATGACGTCATTGCATGTGATTTGTGGTTTGGGCCCCTCCCAATCAAAAATCCTGGCTACGCCTATGAATCTGAGCAAGGATCAAAACTGCGACTATTGCTTTTCACTCTACATTTGGTCCAGTGTGATGATAATATTGACTTTAAAAGTTCGTCACAGTTTGGTGACGTATGACGTCATTGCGTTTATCGAACTGCATGACAGTACTGATTACCACGTTCAACTGAACTTTTGCTTGTTATGGTGTGTTAGTATGCGTAAATATGCTTTATTGCGATTGTTCATTGAACATGTCGAAACGCTAATCGTGTTGTTTGTGCTTGCTCGTATTATTATATTCTCGTGTTTATGATATTTTTTGGTGTGTGTTAGTGTTGAGTTGTACTTTATTTTCGCTACAGACCTTTGTATCGTGTTTGATGCTAACAATAATTTTGTATGTTTTTCTGTAAAATCGCAAAGCATTTCATTTAACTTTCAACTTCGTAATGCTTGTATTTTATCAGTTAAATGATCGTTTCGCAGTAATGACTGAGAAAATTCACTCGATCTTTAGTCGTTTCCATACATCTATGCCAAGAATTTTATGTAACATGTAACTTTACATATCTGCATTGGTCTAAATTGTAACAGATTTTACGTTTGAACAGAATTGAAAGGATTATAACCATAGGTGGGCACAAGTTCGTTAATCGCTAATCCGTTGATAACGAAGCTAACTTTTTCATTAACTCGTTAATCCGTTAAAAAGTTTTTTCATGTTAACGGACTAAATTAACTTCCGTTAAGTGCTGTTAACGGACTAAAGTAACTTCCGTTAAGTTTTCTTAACTTCCGTTAAGGTTTTTATTGTTAATATCTAGCAGCTTCGTTGTGCATTTGAACTTGTTTTTATCTTGAACTTAGATTAGACTGTAAAATGTATCTTTCAAAACACAAAAAGACCACCATAGCAATAAATATTTCCTTACAGACAGCTCAACAGCGTCAATACGTGTTCCAGAAGCGAGTGAATAAAACGAAATGTAAATTACACGCTAAATGTTAACGAATTAACGGACTTTATTAACTTCCGTTAATTAACGCTGAAAATAACGGATTAACGTTAACGGAGGAGTGAAGTTTGTTAACGGACTAGTGGTTAACGAAGCTAACGTTTTGCATTAACTTGCCCACCTATGATTATAACATATGCAATAGTATATGCTACAATACAAGAGACAGAACGCTTTTTTTTGTGACACAACGCTTTTTTTTTACTACAGAACGCTTTCTTTATCATGCTGTTCAGACGCTATAGTTGTTATCCGCAGCAAAACTGGCAAGCCATTTCGAATATTTGAAGAAAACTTTATTTAACTGGAGCAAATTGGCAAAGTCAAAATGTCAGACTAGAGATCTGTACACACTAAACTTGATGAGATATTGAATTCTATTCAGGCTATGAACACCCGAATCAGCAACCTAGAAGAATGTGTTCAAGATATTAATAAACATTTAGAAACGTTAGACAAAAAGCTCTCTAAGCGGTGCGATGAATTAGAAATAGAAATCAAGTTGACCTGATGTAATTGTAATTGTAATTACGTTTCATTCACCAAGTTGCCTTGGCCAGGAGACAGCGAAGGGACCTTTCGGTCTTCGAGTCAAGCTGCCACCTGCCCACCTGTCTACCACCCAGGCCAGAGGGCCCGCCCCTCCCCCCCCAATTGAAATTAACCAACGATAAAAATTATGACAACATAACCTAGCGATGTTTACTTGCAGGGTTTTTTCAACAATTACGCACATAACCGTAATTAACAATAACATTAATGACAACGGGGGAGCCCTGGGGCTCCTAATTAACCACCAGGGGGCCCCTAACTAACAACCAGGGGTCCCTGGGGTCCCTAACCGACAACTAGCGGGCCCCGGGGCCCCTAACGAACAACCAGGGGGCCCTGGGGCCTCTAACTAACAACCAGGGGGCTTCAGAGCCCCTAACTAACAAAGGGGAGGCCCCAGGGCCCCTAACTGATAACCAGGGGGGTCCCGGTGCCTCTAACTGACGACCAGGAGGCCTCAGGGCCCCTAACCGACAACATGAGGCACTGGGGCCCCTAACCTACAACAAGGGTGCCCTGGGGCCCCTAACCAACAACCAGGGGACCCCTAACTAACGACCACGGGGCGCCAGGGCCCCTTACTACCGACCAGAGAGCCCCAGGACCCCCAACTAACAACCAGGGGGACACAGGGCAACTAAACAACAACCATGGGTCTCCAGGGCCCCTAACTGACGATCAGGGAGCCTCGGGGCCCCTAACTGACAACCAGGGACCCAAAGGTCCCTAACTAACAACCAGGGGGCCCCAGAGCGCCTAACTAATACCAGGGGTCCCCAGGGCCCCTAACTACCAACCAGAGAGCCCCAGGGCCCCTAACTAACAACCAGGGGCCCCAGGGCTCCTAACCAACAACCAGTGGGCTCCGGTGTCCCTAACTGACAAACAGGGGCCTTGGGGGCACTAACTGACAACCATGGACCCTGGTGCCCCTAACTGACAACCAGGGGGCTCCGGGGCCTCTAACTGATGACTAGGGGCCCCTAACTAACGACCAGTGGGCCCCAGGGCCCCTAACTGACAACAGGGGGCCCCGGATCCCCTAACCGACAACCAGGGGGCCATAGGGCCCCTAACTAACGACAGGGGGCCCCATGGCCCATACCTAACGACCAGGGAGTCCCAGGGCTCCTAACTAACCACCAGGGGGCCCCAGGGCCCCTAATCCACAACCTGGTGGCCCAGGGCTCCTAAATGACAACTAGGGAGCCTCGAGGCCCCTAACTGACAACCAGGATGCCTGGGGCCCCTAACTGATGACCAGGGGGTTACGGGGCCCCTAATTAACAATCAGGGACCCTGGGGCCCCTAACTGACAATCAACCTGGGACCCCTAATTGACGACCAGGGAGCCCCAGAGGGGCCCTTTAATTCAAATTTTTATTTGACTGACGACAGGGGCCCTTTAATTCAAATTTTTAATAATTTATATGCAATCTAAGAGTTTTGTCTTGAAAGTTGCAACCCCAGGCCCTCGTTTAACCTTATTATTAACTTAATGTATAACACAGGCGGTAAAGCAAACCCCCCAACTGAAATACTACCAATGATAAATATAATGGGAGCATAGCCAGTATGTTGTCTTGTCCGGAATTGCAGTTTCTTTAATTTAGGATTTACACGTACAAAAGTAAGTAATAATAATGACGATTACGTGTCCACGTCATAATAATGTCATGCAATTCTTGGACGTTTCAAAGAACTGTCAAGTGGCTAGACTCGAGTTCTCCTCGTTTTGGAAAAAATGTTATTTTAATTTTGCTATGAATGCTTTTCATGAAAGAACTTAAGGGCTCGATCTTATCTCAAGATCATAGGCGAAGCCATGGGGGTGGCCCAGGGGGCCCGGGCCTATTCAATTGAAATGCCACCAATGACACAAATTTGACAAAAAAAGCGTTGTTTCTTCATTTTCAGTTTCTTTTAGCATGTTTGCGTACAACAGTACACGCGTGCAACAGTAATTAACAATAAGTAATATTGACGACCAGGGGGCCCGCCGCACCCCTTTAATTCAATTTTCTCCAACCAATTTAAACGTATAACCAGGGTGAAGTCAAATTTTTTGTCCTAATAGTTGCTACCCCAGGCCCTCATCTAAACTTTTTATGGACGTAATGCAATAACCAGCGCCGGATTTGCCATATGGCACAGTGCCAGGAGCCCGCCCTCCGATAGTAGGACTTTTTTGGTCTTCACTTATATTTGGCAGGAAGATGTTGCAAAAATCCCCTAAGTACCAGGGGCACCGCGCAATGTAAATCCGGCCCGGGAATAACATGGTTAGTAAGCGTAACCATCTATTGGACCATTTTTCAATAACGATTCACCTCTACTTCGCCAGTTTTTACGCACAAAATACCTTAAAAAAATAGCTAGGAAAATGCTCATTGAACAAATTATTGGATTTGAATTGAGGGGTCCTAGGCCCCCAGGACGTATTATGTTATTCTATAACTGGTTAAGTTCATGACAAAACAAAAATCTCTAAAAAAAATCTTCGAGTGGATTATTATTTACTGGTAAAATATTGTAATTGTACGAGTAATTGTAATTACATTTTATTCACCAAGTTGCCTTGGCCAGGAGACAGCGAAGGGACCTTTCGGTCTTCGAGTCAAGCTGCCACCTGCCCACCTGTCTACCACACACGGCGGAGGCTTCATACTGTCCCTTTAATTGCTGACTGTCAAGCAGGGAAGCCGTGAATACGAATTTTTATAGTCTTTGGTATGACTCGACCGGGAAGCGAACCCGAGTCTACCGTTTCAGTAGCAGACGCTCTATCCACTTGACCACTGATCGGTTATATTGCAGGAGGCAATCTGCCTTACTTTCCCCTACATGGACTAAATCACTTACAATTAAAATTTTACACCATATAATGCAAGATTTTAAACGTGTTTTGAAACTTAACTTCAAGAAAAAGGAGGATTCAACAATTAAAAATTTTCGATTGGCTTTCAATGTTAAAAATCTAGTTTTTTCAAATGGCTGTGGACACGTTCGAAATGTGATTCAATGGGATTAAAATGGCTTTTTTTTCCGAAAACTTACAAAAATCGCCCAGCTTTGCCCCCACATCCCCGCCTGTAATACGTTTGAGTACACTAGCTTTCTCAACCGGTCTCCTAAGTTAGACCATTGCACTTTTTAACTATTAGTTTACGCCCTCTCCCTTTACCAAAATCCTGGTTAAGTGACAACAGGCTACGACTTCAGATCTTCCATTCTATGATATCTTTGCCCCACAAAAAGTTCCTTTTTTGAAAATTTCTGATGACGTCATTGCATGTGATTTGTGGTTTGGGCCCCTCCCAATCAAAAATCCTGGCTACGCCTATGATTTGACAAGTACACCATAATGACTAGAGTAAACATGTTTAAAGACTATGATCAACAACAACAGGAAAGCTGTCCTACTGCACCAAAGGGTTATGTAAGCAAATGTTGAAGCTACCAAAAAAGATGTATGTGCAAAAAAAGTTATTGATGCCGCACTTCAAAAATGCCAGAAAGATGAAATCAAAACCACATGGATGGTACATAATGGAGAATGTTGCCTATTTGTTAGAGGTGGAGTCCTCAAGGACACATTTTGGAGTCCTTGGCCTTGGCCTCAAAGGTCAAGTTTTTGGCCTAGGCTTCGAAGCCTCCAAGTCCTGGAAAATGTCCAAACTTTTATACTTTTGGTTTTTAATTGTGTATTATTAAGTTTGTCTTCAAATTTTGTTTTGCAAACTATCTACTATACTTTTATGAATCTAACCAAGTTTTGGTTTTCCGGATTAAGCATTTGCACTAAAACAGTATACCTGGGTTTGATTTCAGTAAGCCGAAACAAAAATTATATTAATATGTTGCTGCAGTTCAGAGCTTCCTTTCTTGACGTTCAGCAAGGATGGCAGTACGCTACGGTACGATCAGAATTTGCGTACTACGTACCTCGCACCTTCAACCGTACCGTACCAGCGTACAATTTCAACCGTACCTTCAGTTCAATTTTTGAAGCGTACCGTACCCGCACCAAAACAAAAAAGGCGTACCATACCAACGTACCGTTCTTCTTAGCAAAAATTGATGCGTACCGTACTTACGTAACGTGCCGTACTGGCATCCTTGCTTTTAAATCAGAGGTGGAGTCAAGGACACAAGGCTCGAGGCCAAGGCCAAGGACACAAAAAAAAATCCGAGGCCAAGTACAGGAATGCTCGAGGCCAAGGCCAAGGACCGAGGACACAGGCGCAAGCATTCTCCTAAAAAAAAAGGTCTTCAAAAATATTTTTCAGGCGATCTCCAATTCATTGGCGTACCCAAAATTTTTGATTAAGGAAGGCCTAAACCACAAATCACACGATATAACGTCATTAAAATTTTTCCAAAGAGGAAGTTTTTGCGGGACAAAGATATCGTAGGATGAAAGATCTGAAATCGTTGTTGCCTGTTTGCACGTAACCAGGATTTTGCAAAGGAAGAGGGCTTAAACTAGTAGTTGAAAAATGCAAATATCTAACTTTGGGAACGTGTTGAGAAAGCTAGTGTAACTCAAATGTATCACAAACGGGGGTTTGGGGGCGGGCCGCTGGGCGATTTTTGTAAGCTTTTGGAAAGGATCACATTTCGCAAGTGCTCAGAGCCACGTGAAAGCCGCTAGATTTTTGACATTTGAAAGCCAATTGAAAAAATTAAATTGTTTAATGCTCCTTTTACTTGCAATTTAAGTCCAAAACACGTTTAATATCTTGCATTTTGAGGTTAAATTTTAATTGTTAGTGATTTGGTCCATGTAGGGGGAAGTAAGGTGCATTGTCTCAGGCTGCATTTTAGCAGTAAATAATAATCTACTTGAAGATTTTCCTAAGAGATTTTTGTTTTGTCATGAAAATAACCAGTTATAGGAGTACCTGTTCGCCAGGGGGCCCAGGACCCTCAATTGAAGTTCAATGATTCGTTCAATCAGCATTTTCCAGGGCTAATTTTTTTTTTTAACTATTTTGTACAAAAAGCCGGCGAGATTGGAGGTGAAATACTGAATTGTTTTTGAAAAATGGTACAATAGATGGTTACGTCTACTAACCATGTTATTGCCGGGCCGGATTTACATCGCACTAGGCCCCTGGCACTTTGGAGATTTTTGCAGCATCTTTCTCAGAAATATAGGTGAAGACCAAAAAAATCTTACGATTTCAGCTCGGGGGCCCCTAGCTGGTACTGCGTCATATTATGGTAAATCCGGCCCTGATTAATGCATTACGTTCACAAAAAGGCTAGATGTGGGCCTGAGATAGCAACTTTAAGACAAAAACTCTCCATTTTCTCCGGGTTATACGTTTAAATTGGCTGGCAAAAATTGAATTGAGTGGGACCCGTCGCCTCTGGTCTTCAATGTTGTAAATTAGTTATACTGTTGTCAGCGAAAAATGCTAGAAAAAAACTGAAACTGAAGAAACAATTGGCTTTTTTGTCACATTTTGGTCATTGGTGAAATTACAATTAGGGGAGGAGCTGCCTCCCTCCCCTTGCCTACGCCTATGCTCCAATTGAGAAAAACAAAAAAAATGTTCGCAAATTTTCCGCAAGGTTTCTGGCGTTTTCCAACGAAATTTCAACTGTCCAAAAAATAGTGCTGTCCTCGAGGCGAGGACAGGGCAATTTTCGAGGACTTGAGGCTTCGAGGCCAAGGCCAAGGACTTCAAAATGTGTCCTCGAGGCCAAGGACGTCCTCAACGACTCCACCTCTGTATACTCGCAACTTTACCCGACTTTGAAAACTTTACCTGACTTTGAAATCACTAGCCTTTGAAATCAGCGATCTCAATTCACACATTTAACGTCAGCTTTAGCTGTCTTTTGCCTCTGCATACAAAAAGCCGGCGCAATGTGCGAAAAGTCTGGGATTTGTTATTCAAACAGCGTACTAACGTACCGTACCCGTACCATTACAAAAAAGGCGTACCGTACCAATGTACCGTACCCGTACCATCACAAAAAAGGCATACTGTACCAGCATACCGTACTTCTTAGCAAAAAATGAGGCGTACCGTACCGTACCCTACTGCCATTCTTGACGTTCAGTGATTAATGGGACAATGTGAAGCTTCAAGCGTATGTGACAGACAGTTTAACAGGTGATGCTCGACTTATAGACCAACAAATTTGCCTCGGCCATGAAATAGCAGACTAACTACCCCTTGGCTAGATCAACTTCACCAAAAAAGATATAATTACGATATGATAATACCATTGACTAAAAATTAGCAGCAAATTAGAATTATAATACAATTGCTTTTCAATTTTAAAGAGAAGTCATCAATTAAACGATTTTGGCAAGAAAAAAAGTTTAATCCTACCAATATTATGCAAAAAAACATTCAGCTGATTTTAACCTTGTACAGTAATAACCAATGTAGCAGATCTGCTACATGAAAAGTGCCTAACCTCATACAGCCTTTTGCGCCGTTCTGTTCTATTCTGTTTATGAGGTTCGAACCAAGTCCGTATCTTCTCACTTAGTTAAAAGCCACGACTCTACTGATTCTGTATATTCATTTATTGTAATCCAACATTTCTCACAGAGTGCACATTTTGCTTCGCTGCAGATCACTTCATTTTTTGAATCCGTTTTTCATCAATAGTTGTTTATTTCTTTATGACGTACAGCTTATTTGCATTTTTGATCACGGTGTTTTGTGAATTTTGTAATTCTTGCCAACTGGAACTTGCAACAGCTGATCCAATGTTGTCAAAAATAATTTCTTTATGGTGCTACTAAACCACCGTTGTTACAAAGAACCAGAATGCAAAATAATTAATAGACTTTTTAAAGTGTTACATTTAGTTGAGGGTTGCAAACTCGAACTTGAATCCGTACTCGAAAAAACAATTTTTCTGAAATTGAACTTGAATTCGAATAAAGCTGTTTGAGTTTATTTTAAAAAATTTAAAGATTAAAAAATTGTTGGAAACTAACATTAATTGTTCATCATGCCGTGTAAATTGGGATTGTCGCTTATTCGTTTATGTCGCGGCGACCTAGAAAAATAGGCATGTATGGTTGTATACAAAAGAGGGAGCGATTAAGTCAAAAAGTAGACTTAGTATTTTTGTTAGCCTGAACTTGAACTTGAATAATTAAAATAGAGAGCTCGAACTTAAACTCAGACTTGAGAGCAAAGCCAACTAGACATTTATGCTCATAATTGAAACGACCGACGCTTGCGTCGCGTGTTCCTTTGTTTTTACTCAGCCATTTTCCAACTAACACGTGCAAAGTTTCAGACTTTTGCTCATAACTCAAGAACAATTAGGTCTAGGACTAGGTGCATTAAATTTTCACACCAATCGGAAAGTAATAAGTTGCTTATTTGTACGAAATTTTGAGGCAACAAAATCACGTGATTTTGGTTTTTAGACCCAAAAACCGCCCCGAAAGTTTGGCGTAAAAAGCTGTCTCATTAAAAAACAGCCTAAGTACGGCAAGAAATATTTCACACGGTCATATATCTTAAGACACCCTTTTATCCCTACCAACCTACTTTTGGGAGCAATGAAGTTTTTTTTCCTTTTTTTTTCTTCCTAAGTCTTGTACGCGCTTCTTCTCTTACATCACAAAACATCAAAATCTAATTTTTGTGCAAAGTTGTTGAACTGCTAACGTAAATTTGTCTCCCAGAATGTTTTTTGGGTCACTTCCTTGGAAACCCCTCAAAAATGGCGCCCAAAAATAAAGTTGTTGAACAGCTCAAACTAGGGCACCACTTGTTTTTGATACCAGTAAATATTTAACAAACAAATATTTTGACATAATTTGGGGGTACCACGCTCCCCCCGGAGACCCAAATGCACCCCCCAAAAATCACTATTTTCAACGGCTTAACTTAGGGTGCCAGTTTTTTTTTTGTATCAGCAGATACTTCACGGATAGTTATTTTGACATAGTTTGGGGGTACCATCCCCCCGGTGACCCCCCAAATGGACCCCCCAAACATCACTTTTTTGAACGGCTTAATCTAGGGTGGCAAAGTTTTTTAATATCATTAGATGTTTAAAAGACAAATATTTTGACATGGTTTGGCGGTACCCACCGTGGGGACTCCCCCAAATGGGTCTCCAAACTTAATTTTTTGAACGGCTCGAGCTAGGACGCTAGTGTTTTTGATATCAGTAGATATTTAAGGGACAAATATATAAATATCTGAGAGACAAATATTTTGAAATAGTTTGGAGGTACCATCGCTTTGGAAACCCCCCATATGGACTTCCCAAAAATCAACATTAAACATGCGTCAGTCGTTCAATCGGCTTGCTTCTAATAAGCTCCCATCTAGTTAATTATACATATTGTCTTCATCTTTTGGGGTTGGCTTTTCTCTACCGCAACCCATTTCCCATTCTATTTTTATTTGAAATGTCATTGTTTTTTACTTTGCCTTGTGTTTTCCTAGATAATAACTATCTGTTTTATTCAATTCATTATCCAATATTGATTGATAACTATTATTATGATTAACATACCCAATGATAACAGATGTGAGTGTCGGCCGTTTTAATAACCCCTAAGCTGTAGCAGTTATAGCGAAACATAACAAAATTTAAATTTAAATTATTTGTCTGCTTACTATAAACAAGTACATAACCTGTATGCTGAAAGTACGCGTATTTGGGACGCTTAAGGCCCGGTCTACACTGCGCGTAAAATCGTGAGCGTATGGGCGTAATTTTAGTCTATTTTAACCAACTGGCAACTTATATTCTGGTAAGACGATACGCCGGCGTACCGAATTTTCGTTAGAAATAAACTAAAAATACGCTCGTAAGCTCACGATTTTACGCCCAGTGTAGGCCGTGCCTAAAGCTTAGTAAAGTTTCAAACAAAAAAGTTGGATGCTGTTGCGAACAGGGGTGGAACCACGGTAAGGACTGAGAAGAACATCACATTATTTTTACATCGTTAGATATTCTATATTTGGTTAATATACTGGTGCACAGTTTGGCACCCCATTGAAGCGAAATTGTCATTGTGACATAATGAACAAGAAGCTGGCTACTGTGGTGATTTGTTATGGTATAATAGTAACTGTTGAGCTTTTGGATTTGCAGAATTCATCAAAAGCTTTTCTTTTTTGGAAAGGCTTTAGCAGTATAATTGAAATGAAACAATTTTGCTCTTGCGTAATTGCATAATGTACAGAGTACTGCACACCCCCTAATTTTTCTATAGCATTTATATGGTGCGAGTTTGGCATAAAGCATGTGTCACTCAATGCAATTCAAATTTTTACAACGTTCAACTTTTAGGTACATTTGCATAATAATGTAAATTAATTGGGTAATGCAGTAGTGTTTCAAATAGCTCTAAAAACGTACAAAACTTGTATTCAAATTGTGTCAAAAATTCCTATTATTATTTAGAACAGTGCTCCTAACCGCTAAGTGTGTCGCGAAACCATTTCAGATGTGTCGCAGAGTATTTGTAATTTTTCTCGCGAAGTAACAAAAATTTTTTTCCAATCTGAGCGTTTGTCTATACCTACTATTTGTGACGTAAGAAGACCTATGATTCATTTATTTATTTTATTGAGATCATTTCACGAAACGTAGAATATGGTGGTTTCCCGAACTGGAGACTTTCATTTTCTTTTCGAAGACCACCCAAAAATCGGAGAAATTGCTGGTTTGCCGGACTGGAGACAATTTTGTTAGGGATAAACAAGGCAAAAAAACTTAAGAATCCAGCTTTTGTAATTTAAGCTTTTCACGCAGCCATGTTTGTTCAAGCGCAGTGTGAATAGAAGTTCTGCTTGGATTTTTAAGAGTCAGTAAGCTGTTATGCAGTGCGTTCAGTGGCAGTCTATCGGTCAAGTTCAGTTTAAACCAGCGATAGCCACCAAAATGCGACTTTGGGCCAAAAATTTTGTTGCTATTGCTTGAGAATGAGAAGCAAGGCTGTATTAACCTTAATTGAGGGAGCATTTGAGGCATTTTCCTGGTTCTCCAATCAGAGTTTTTCTGAGGCCTCCAAACACAATATTACCACCAAATTTATTTCTATGCTGAAGAATCCATCACAAAAATAGAATTTGTGGTAATATTATGTTTGGAGGCCACAGAAAAACTTTGATTATAGCCAGTACTTAAATTGAAGGGGGGACGCGTTCTCCCATCGAGAGTTAGCGTCCACCCATCGAGATTTAGACGTCCACCCATCGAGATTTGAGCGCTGGATATTGAAACGATCAAGAGCCACCCAGCACAAATAAATCCTACAAATTACGGCCGAATATAGTCCTAAATTGCGGTGAAGACCTTTTTTTTTTGGTCTTCACTTGATTTTAGGGAAAAAACACTTCGGCGAAGACCTTTTTTTTCTTTTTTTTTGGTCTTCATCTGGTTTCGGGGAAAAAACACTTCAATCGCAGGGACAGAATTACATTATTTCCACTGAAGTTTGGTCAAGGCTGCAAAAGCGTCCCCCCCATGCAAAATTTTACAATTTAAGTACCGATCATAGCAATAGAATGTACTAATTTTTATTTAAGTTACTTTTTTATTACCGTAATTCAATTTAATGCAGCTTTTTTCTGAAAATTTCTATTCCTGATTTCTTCGGAACACATTCATTTATTCTAAAGTAAAAATATACCGAGATGCAGTGACGCAACCAGGGGGAGGCTAAGGGGGTTAAAAGGGTGTCGTTAAACGCGGTGAATCATCCAGCCAATTCCGGTGGTTTACAATAGCTAAAATTAAACTACAATTTTTGATATTTTTTGCTTTAATTTTGGGACTGCGATTGCAAAGATATTCGATAAATACAAAAAGATATCTCCCGAAAAAAGTCTTTGGAAACTCTGAGTTTTGTTCTTTCCGACAAAACCACAGTTCTCTAAATTATTAGGCCTACTGTGGTTTTGGCGAGAAGAACAAAACTAAGAGTTTCCAAAAACTTTTTTCGGGGGATCTCTTTTTGCAGTTGTTGAATATCCTTGCAACCGCAGTTATTGTAAACCACCGAAGTTTTATAGTAATTGTAAACTTGTAACTGCAGTTATTGTAAACCAAAAAATTTTTAGCTATTGTAAACCACCGAAATTGGCTGGATGATTTACCGCCTTTAAGTATAAGCCGACCGCTTGTTTTGGAAGCACTGCAACCCGTGTATGAGCCCGCACGCTCTTTCCTCTCATTTCTGCACTCATTAGGGTTAGGACCCAGAGTTGTAAACGGGCCGACTAGTTCAGGCCCGAACCCGGCCCAAACACGAAAATATAAGCTCGAACCCGAAAACTAATTTGAAGCTCAAATCATGCCCTGAAAAAAACCCGAAAGTTAAGCTAGGTCTGAAAAATTTGGCAATGTTGCCAAGTTATTTTGATTATATTTTTGTGCGTCTAAGACAAAAAGCACGAGTCAGGCCCGAATTAAGCCCGAAATTTTGTCAACTTTAGGCCCGAACCCGAACCAAAAAGCCCGGCCCGACTTACAACTCTGTTTGGACCTGATTTTGGGAAATAGCTTAAGGTTAGGGTTAGATTTTGGGCAATGGCTTAGATTGGAGTGCGCATTAGGGTTAGAGTTAGCTTTTGGGGAATAGTTTAGGATTAGACTTTGAGGAATAGCTTAGATTGGAGAGAGAGAGCGCGCGCGCTCATGCACGGGTCACAGAGCTTCCGCAAAAAAGCGAACTTCTTAGCCTGGTCAATAAAAAACTTTAACCCAATTATGCAAGCTTTTGAACGCAGTTGGTACTTGACCAGCTATAGTAAGAAAAAGGTTTAGCAATTTAATTCTTTCAAATAGCTCTAAAAACGTAAGAAATGTCAATCAAATGGCGTTAATATGACCGTTTTCCGAAAAGTTACAAATACCGCCCATGGGCTTGAGCTCCAGACCAGTTTTTAAACGTTTAAGCTGCATCAGTTGGATTAACAAGCTGCTTACTACTTTAGATTGGCTACATTTTTCTGACACAAAAATTTTAGATTTTGGTTCAAAGCATTATAATAACTATTGCATGCATTCAGTAGCGTAGCCAGGGGTGGGGGCGGGGGGGCTCGAGCCCCCGCCCATTGGCCTAAAATGTATGCAAAATCGCACGTTTTTGGTGCTTTTGAGGCCAAATTTTGGTGAAAAAATAAAAACATCCCCCCCCGAAGGGATTTGGGTGCCAAGGTTGTAAAGGAGTTGCCGTGATTCGGCCGGAAGAACCGTTTGAATTTCCGATTTTGGCCGAAAAATCCGTCTCAATTTCGTTGAAGATCTTTTTTTTTTGAGATCACCTGATTTTGGGCGGAAAAACCGTTTGAATTTCCGATTTCGGCCGAAAAAGCCGTCCCAATTTGTAAAACCTGTTTGAATCTGATTCGAGAGCAATGAAAATTTGGGTCAAGGTCGCTTACAGTTGTCTCACTCTTTCAAAAAAGCCCCCCCCCCCTTTTTCCAAATCCTGGCTACGCGCCTGCATGCATTTAATTATTGCAGGCATAAAAATGATATTTACCTGTTTAATATTACAATCCTTAACGTATAACAACCTTCTTCCCAATTATTTTTCAGAAGTAGCCTACTGTATATCTTAGAAATGTATTTTAAAGCATTTACAGGGAATAAATGAATGAAACGAAGCATGAAGAAAGCTGAAAGTTTCATGCAAAGAGTGGACGAGGGTGAACAGGTTTCTGAGCGACTGAGTAATTTTGTAAAAAAGCGTTGACTATTGAAAATATTTTGTTAGTCAACGAATTTTTGGTGTTCATTCAAATAACTAGCCATCCAAATAGCAAGGCGACCCAACGCGCCCAGCAGTTAGTGAAGAACTGCTGTATACTATAAGAGCTTAAATACTGAAAATTGAAATGGAAAAAGACATTCGTGGAGTAAAACGCAGCTTTGAAGATGTTGAAGATCGAGAAGGTACAGTATATATGCGATGTTACGCGACAAAATATTTTGACTTAAGAAGAAAATAATGCAAGTTTTAATTTCAAATCCGCTAGTTGCAGAAAATTACAATCAGTACTAAATTGCAAAATTTTGCAAGGGGAGACGCGTTTGCAGCCTTGACCAAACTTCAGTGGAAATTATGTAATTCCGTCCCCGCAATTGAATGAAGACCAAAAAGAAAAAAAAAGGTCTTCGGCGAAAATTGAAGTGTTTTTTTCCCGAAATCAGGTTAAGACCAAAAAAAAGAAAAGGTCTTCACCGCAATTTGGGACTATATTCGGCCGTAATTTGTAGGATCTATTCGTGCTGGCTGGCTCTTGTTCGTTTGATCATCCTGCGCTCAAATCTCGATGGGGGGAAGCTAAATCTCGATTGGTGGACGCTAATTCTCGATTGGGGATGCATCCCCCCTACAATTTAAGTACTGATTATAATACAGTTCGCGTTGAGCGTCCAACCTAACGTTTAAGTCCAACTTATCAGTTCTGTACTCAAAAAACATCTTAAGACTATCCAAAAAGTTGAAAGTTATAGAGAGAATTAATTATTCTATGAATATAGCCAAGCACGTAGCCAGAACGAAATTTTGGGGGGTCAAGCGAAAATTTGGGGGGCAATGTCTTCTCGCTGGGGACGATCTTCAAAAAATAAAAAAATGAAAAAGGTTTTCAAGGAATGAAGAGCTGATTTTGCTCCCAAATTACGGTGAAGACCAACAAAAAGAAGGTCTTCACGAAATGAAGAGCTGATTCTTCACGCAATTGGTTGACTCAGGACATTTAGCTGCGTCAAAATCACAATTAACTGAAATCATTTTGGGGGGCAAAGTAACGTATTTAAGTAATGCACATACATATGTGGAATGAAGTTTTGCTGAAAATGACGTTCAACTGAAATTATTTGGGGGGACAAAGTAAAAATTTAGGGGGACAACTGCCCCCCTGCTCCCCCCTGGCTATGTGCCTGATTGTTGCTCAGCAATAATTGTAATTAGTGTTTATAATTTTGTACTTACTGTTAAGTATTTATTACTGCAGTACCGGTTCATACTACATTCGTGCATCATATTACAGTTGCTTCAAGAAAACACTGAAAATACTGCATTGTGCTGTGATAAATTTACTCTCTGATTGGACAATAAACAAATAGCCCAAGAAAAACTATAGGCTGGTCCCCCTAAAAAAATGAATTTGTCAAATTTTTATACAACTAACCTGAATTCGATCCAAATCGTTAAAAAATTACTTTGCAAAAGTATTTTTGAACCCCAACATCTCATGACTTTGATGTCATAGAAGTAGTCATAATTCTAAATATTTCAGCAAAAGGCCGAATTAAAATAACGTTTCTCGAAAAGTGCTCAACGTAGATTGAGTTGATTGATAAGCAATGATGGCTCATTCTAGGTAGATTTGTATAATTTTTCATCTGGCCATCTAACTTTAGCACATTTTAGTAATCTAAATACCCTCATATACGCGTTACTTCAAAAAAACTAATTCTTTATCATTTTTGGTAGTTTTATGCCGGTTTCTAGGCAATGTTCTGATTATAATTTTGCATTTTATTTCGTCAATAAATCAAATTAATAATAATTAATCAATTTGGCAAAGTTTTGTTCAGTGTAGGGTTGATAAGGTTTGCTTGGTATATAGCTTGAATTTTGGCAGACGGTATAATTGGGAGGAGGCTAATATTTTAATCATAAAAATCACAGCCACTGTTATTGTAATAAGTTTATTGCGAACGTTTCGGCCCTCTTCAGGTGCAATTTTCAACGAGCAGTAAAAAAACTCACGCGAATTACATCCTGGTATTGATTGAAATCAATCTTTTCAGTAAAAAAACTCACGCGAATTACATCCTGGTATTGATTGAAATCAATCTTTTATACAACTAACCTGAATTCGATCCAAATTGTTAAAAAATTACTTTGCAAAAGTATTTTTGAACCCCAACATCTCATGACTTTGATGTCATAGAAGTAGTCATAATTCTAAATATTTCGGCAAAAGGCCGAATTAAAATAACGTTTTTGAAACCCAGTAAAAAACTCACGCGAATTACATCCTGGTATTGATTGAAATCAATCTTTTCAATCAATACCAGGATGTAATTCGCGTGAGTTTTTTACTCCTCAATATGATTGAAATCAATAACTTACGCGAATTACATCCTGGTATAAATTTTAATCAATACCAGGATGTAATTCGCGTGAGCTTGAATTTTATTTTTGTGGAGCAGCTGCGTAAAATATATTGATCTACTTCCTTTAACAACGAATAATTTTTCATCGTTCGCTACAATCAACTCCAATCACGTTAACCTACAAAGTTCTAGATTTTTGGGTGTCTAATCTTGACTTATATCAATCTCAATATGCAATAGTATATCGTTGCATTAAAGATTATCAAGAAATTACATTAAAGAAGTCTTGAAGTTGCATTAGTTATCTTGTTCTAGAATCTCTAAACTGAATAGTTTGGGCAGCAGATGAATAAATTGAATTAAATCAGTTGTTAAATCCAACTAATGAATTCTGAAATTGGGTAGAAAATGGCTAAAATTACCGAAAAAAAATCAGTTTTTGTTTCAAATAACACTTACTGTATATGAAGGCATTCAGAGTTTAGCCCGCAAAACACATTAAAATTATTATTACAGTATCTAGGAAGTGGTACATTTTCAGGAGAGGATCCAGGGAGAGTCCAGGAGATCTGGGCCTTTTCTGCTCAAACCGGATAAACCTTAGAAAACTTGTAGCGCATTAGAGTCATTGCAATAACTGGAGCAAGACCATTTTCTTGTCCAAACTTAACAGTTCAAATACTCGGTGGGGGTGGAGAAAGGACATCACCAAAATTCATAGGTGGGCAAGTTAATGCAAAACGTTAGCTTCGTTGACCACTAGTCCGTTAACAAACTTCACACCTCCGTTTACATTAGTCCGTTATTTTCAGCTTTAATTAACGGAAGTTAATAAAGTCCGTTAATTCGTCAACATTTTGCGTGTAATTTACATTTCTTTTTATTCACTCGCTTCTAGAACACGTATTGACTTTGTTAAGCTGATTGTAAGGAAATATCTATTGCTATGGTGGTCTTTTTGTGTTTTGCAAGTTATATTTTACAGTCTAATATAATTTGAAGATAAAAATAAAGTTAACTATAGCTTTAAATAAAACCGGATTCATCTTTTATTGATTGGGTAGCCTTGAAAAAGGCTGTTTTAAGGTTTAAACGCTTTCGTCTAGCTCTCTTCAGAAACCATCGCTAGAAAAAGATAGAATGAAAAAAACAATGCGGATTCATTTATAACAGCAGAGAAAATCGCTGATTGGTCAAATAATCATCGCTGATTGGTTGATTTATGTCGTATACGAAATTCGAAACTTAACAATTTAACAAATCAAAATCTGTACGCATACGCATCTGTCGTATACGCATATCGTAAATCTGTCGTATACGCATACGAAACTTAACAATTTAACAAATCAAAATCTGTTTTAGGTTTTATTTTAGATTCATCTCAGGTCATCTATTTTTCTTACGCAAACGAAAAACAACGATTTGATCCAATCAGCATCTATCTCGATGAAAGTTTGTTTTTCTTCTCGACACACAAGCACTACTTCTGTACGCAAACGGAACGACATAAATCAACCAATCAGCGATGATTATTTGACCAATCAGCGATTTTCTCTGCTTTTATAAATGAATCCGCATTGTTTTTTTCGTTCTATCTTTTTCTAGCAATGGTTTCTGAAGAGAGCTAGACGAAAGCGTTTAAACCTTAAAACATCCTTTTTCAAGGCTACCCAATCAATAAAAGATGAATCCGGTTTTATTTAAAGCTATAGTTAAATTCTGTACCACCAATCAATTATTTACGTAAAAATAAAGTTCAAATGCACCAACGAAGCTGCGATCGGAAAATCTTTGGAAATTGCGAACAGCGATAATTAATAGACCTATGAGGCTGCAGCTTATTATTAGCCACAAAAAAGAGCTCCTTTCTTCGCTTTCTCCTACAAAAATCGTGCTAATGCGCATCAAGTATTACCAGTGCAAACTGATTTGTACCAGTACGATGAATGAATGGTGCACGATATTAACGAAAAAAACCTTAACGGAAGTTAACAGAACTTAACGGAAGTTAATTTAGTCCGTTAACATGAAAAAACTTTTTAACGGATTAACGAGTTAATGAAAAAGTTGGCTTCGTTATTAACGGATTGACGATTAATGAACTTGTGCCCACCTTTATCTTTCCAAATATCTATCCACCTTTATCTTCACAAATGGTATCTTTCCTAAAAATTGTACCATTGCTAAAATCATTCCTATATTCAAAAAAGGTGATCGTCAAAGCCCAACTAACTATCGACCCAGTTCAATTTTGACTTGTTTTTCTAAAATCTTCGAAAAACTTATCCACACACGGCTAACTAAATTCTGGACTAAACACAAAGTACTAACTACTACCCAATATGGATTTCAAGCCAAACTATCAACTACCCATGCTCTCCTAGATGTAATAACTTCCTCCTTCGAAAACATTAAAGATAATTTGTTTACTGGATTGATCCTCTTATACCTTGCAAAAGCATTTGATACGGTTTCCCACGATATTTTGCTCTCCAAATTAGATCACTATGGAATTCGTGGGAGTGCTAAAGATCTTTTGCAATCATTTTTGAAAAGATAACAATTTGTATTTGCGAATGGATGCAAATCTAGTATTGAAAATAACAACTACACAGCGCAAGGCTCAACCCTTGGCCCTTTGTTGTTTTTAATATATGTAAACGATTTACCGTCATCCGTCAATTGCATCCCCAGACTTTTCGCTGATGATACTTGTTTAGTATATAGTGAAAAAAACCAACAAAGATTGACTGAAATCATCAATGCTGACCTGCAGAAAATCTCCGAATGGTTTAAAGCTAACATATTAACAGTCAATCCCTCCAAATCAAATATTATTATCTTTCCTCCCAAACTAAACCAGCTTCCTGTAACAATTAAAACTTATTTAAATAACACTTTAATTCCGCAAACTTCAGCAGCGAATTATCTGGGAATTACAATAGACACTGACTTGAAATTTCACAATCATATTGTGTTATTAGAACACAAAATATAAAGGACAATCGGAATCCTTTCTAAACTTCGCCATTTTTTGCCTCAAAGCGCCCTTCTCAAAATATATTATGCCCTCATACATTGTCAACTTATGTATGGTCTATCTATCTGGGCTCTACTTTTCCTTCTTACATTAATAAACTTATATCCCTCCGAAATAAAGCTGTAAAAACAATCGGAGGTGGCTCTTCACTTGAAAGTCCAACCAAATTTTTTAATAAATTCTCTATATTAAGACTCAATGATCTTTTCAAGATGAAAGTAGCTAAAATAGTCCACTCTCACTTTACAAATAATCTTCCATCCAAATTTTTTACACTAACAAAAAACATCTCCTCACGTGCAACCAGAGCAACCGAATCGTCTCGCAATACCTTATACATTCCCCGATATTCAACTATACGACTGCAACGATGCATTAAATATCAAGGAGTTAAAATTTGGAAAAATAACCCTCCAGAAATTCAAAATTCATCAGCAAGATTATTTAAAAACAAATACAAAAAATATCTATTACAAAATTATAATTAAAATTTACACAGCGGTACTGCCTTGTTTTTGTTTCAAATAAGAAGCAATCTTAAATGAATTCCTTTTCCTCGATTCATCTTGGGGGCTGCAGACTCGGAGACCGAAAGATCAATTCGTTGCCTCCCTCCTGTTAAGAATTATTAATATTTAGAATGTCTCTAACTAATTTTCATCTTATACTTTTTTGACAGTGTAAATAAATTATTGATTGATTGATTGATATACCAAAATTAACTTTTCTTAATGCACACGAATTAAGTTAAACTTGCGATTTTTTTATTTTGTGATTTACCGGCTAATAATAAAAAGACTAAAAATTTTGCCATTAGCCACCGCACTCATAGCTCATTTATGCAGGTAGTTTAATTATGTTTTTGCGCTGTTAATTTCTATATGTCACGTTTTAAAAGCATTAATTTTTTTTTAAATATGCTTGAAATTAACTTATTTTGGCAAAAAAATTGCAAAATCTTTGAGAGATGGGGGTTCTGGCGGCCACAGGCGTAGCCAGAATTTTTTGATTGGGGGACCCAACCCACAAATCACGTGCAATGACGTTATCAAAAATTTTCAAAAGAGGAACTTTTTATGGGGCAAAGACATCGTAGAATGGAAGATCTGAAACCGTAGCCTGTTGGCACTTAACCAAGATTTTGCTAAGGGAGAGGGGATAAACTAATCGTTAAAAATTGAAAATGTCCAACTTGGGAGACGTGTTTAGTAATAAGCTAGTGTAACTCAAACGTATCACAGATGGGGATCTGGGGGAGAATCCCTCAGCCGCTGGGCGATTTTTGTAATTTTTTGAAAAAAAAATGCTATTTCAATGCCGTTGGATCACACTTCGCACTTGTTCAGAGCCATGTGAAAGAACTAGATTTTTAACATTTGAAAGCTAATTGAAAAAATTGAATTGTTCAATCCTCCTTTTACTTGCAATTTAAGGTCAAAACGCGATTAAAATCTTGCATTTTGGTGTTATATTTTAATTGTAAGTGATTTGATCCAGATAGGGGGAAGTAAGGTGAATTGCCTTCTGCAATATTTTAGCAGTAAATAATAATCCACTCGAAGATTTTCCTAAGCGTTTTTTTTTGTCGTGAAATTAACCAGTTATAGGAGTACATGTACAGCCAGGGGTCCAAGCCCTCTCAATGGAAATTCAATAATTTGCTTAATGAGCATTTTCCCTAGCTAATTCTTTAAAAAAGTATTTTGTGCGTAAAAACTGGCGAGGTAAAGATGAATTGTTATTGAAAAACGGTACCATAAATGGTTACGCTAACTAACCATGTTATTCCCGGGCCAGATTTACATTGCGCTGGGCCCCTGGCACTTTGGGGATTTTGCGACCTCTTTCTGCCAAATACTGGTAAAGACCAAAAAAGGCCTTATAATCTAAGCGCGGGGCCTCTGGCATCGTGCCATATGATAAATCCGGCCCCTGGTTGTTGCATTACGTTCATAGAAAGGTTAGAAGAGGGACCGAGGTAGCAACTTTTAGGACAAAAATTGTTAATTTCACCTGAGTTATGCATTTGAATTGGTTCGCAAAATTGAATTAAAGGGGCCCGGGTTCCCTGGTTGTCAATGTTATTATTAATTACTGTTGTGCGCGTGTACTGTGGTACGCGAAGATGCTAAAAGAAAATGAAACTAAAGAAACAAGGCCTTTTTGTCGGGTCTACGACTTTTAGGCGCGGACGTTTAGGCGCGGGACATTTAGGCGCCGCCGATTAGGCGCCGCCGATTGCGCCTGGACTTTTAGGCGCCGAGACTTTTAGGCGCCAGAGGTAAAAAAAATTTTTTTCAAAAAATTTTTCAAAAATTTTTTTTCCAAAAAAAGTTTTTTTTTCAAGAAAAAGTTTTTTTTTCCAGAAAAAGATTTTTTTTCAAGAAAAAGATTTTTTTTCACAAAAACAAGTTTTTTTCCGAAAAAAAGTTTTTTTTTCCAAAAAAACATTTTTTTTCTACAAAAAAACGTTTTTCTTCCAAATTTTTTTTTTCTTTCAAATGACAGTCTTTTTTCAAATAAAAACTTTTTCCAACACTTTGATTAAAATGTTAATGTTTTCGAAGCTTTTCATCAGTTGTTTGTCAAGAAGAATCGTCAGAACAGAGAGTGCAGGAAAAGGAATGGCTATAGGAAAAATCCGAGCAGTGATTGGCTGGAAAAGGATTGCTAAGAGAGCGTCATTTGTGTAGAACCTTTAAGCTGAACAAGAATTCTTTTTGTCAGCAGAGGGCGGGGTTTGAAGTTTTGATAAAAGTGACTTCAAAAGCAGATAGATGGAAACAGAGCGGAAAAAGTTTTACAAAAATTTGATTTCTTATTGCATTTTTTTCAATAACAAAGAATGTTTTCTACTACTTGCTTGCAAAGTTTTTTTTACCTAATCCAGACGCATGCGATCTCCAGCCAGCGGTCTCAAGATTTGCGGCGCACAGACACGAGTTGCTTGTGCAATATTGGCACACGCAGCAAGCCGTGTGACGTTTCATAGTTATTTTGAGTCTACCTCTACCAAACAATACAGTACGAACTTTTTCAGGAGCTAAGGATTCATCTCTCGGCAGATTCCTATTTATGGTCTTTACATGTTGTTGTAAATATAGTAAAAGCAATGTTTAAATTGATATTTTTCAGCTTAATCTTTACACCTTGTTGTAAATACACTTATAGTAAAAACAATGTTAAATTCTTGAAGTCAACTTCTTCAGAAATCAGCCTGAAAGCGAAGTTTGCGTTTGACTAAAACTCATTTTATTTGAGCTTTAAAATTGATAAATTGATTGGTTTTGCGACTTCTGGAGCAGCACAGATCAGCTCAAATTTTGTCCCAGGATACAGCACGATTATGAGTGTAATTTGTTTACACTTACGCACCGACTTTTCTATGTTTTAACTTATATGTATATTTTTCTCCCGAATGTACGGTAAAGACCAAAAAAAATCAAAGAAAAAGGTTTAGTTGTTTTAATTGACTTGGTATTTCACCAGAGCTCCGCTCTTCAACACTTTTAAAGGCGCTGAATCATCCAGTCAATTCCGGTGGTTTATAATAGCTAAAATTGAACTATAATTTTTGATATTTTTTGTTTTAATTTTGTGACTGAGGTTGCAAAGTTATTCAACAAATACAAAAAGATATCCCCTGACAAATAGTTTTTGGAGACTATGAGTTTTGTTCTTCCCGCCAAAACTACAATAGGCCTAATAGTTTAGAGAACTGTAGTTTTGGTGGGAAGAACAAAACTCAGAGTTTCCAAAAACTTTTTGTCAGGGGATATCTTTTTGTATTTGTTGAATAACTTTGCAACCTCAGTCACAAAATTAAAACAAAAAATATCAAAAATTATAGTTCAATTTTAGCTATTATAAACCACCGGAATTGACTGGATGATTCAGCGCCTTTAAAAGTGTTGAAGAGCGGAGCTCTGGTGAAATACCAAGTCAATTAAAACAACTAAACCTTTTTCTTTGATTTTTTTTGGTCTTTACCGTACATTCGGGAGAAAAATATACATATAAGTTAAAACATAGAAAAGTCGGTGCGTAAGTGTAAACAAATTACACTCATTATCGTGCTGTATCCTGGGACAAAATTTGAGCTGATCTGTGCTGCTCCAGAAGTCGCAAAACCAATCAATTTATCAATTTTAAAGCTCAAATAAAATGAGTTTTAGTCAAACGCAAACTTCGCTTTCAGGCTGATTTCTGAAGAAGTTGACTTCAAGAATTTAACATTGTTTTTACTATAAGTGTATTTACAACAAGGTGTAAAGATTAAGCTGAAAAATATCAATTTAAACATTGCTTTTACTATATTTACAACAACATGTAAAGACCATAAATAGGAATCTGCCGAGAGATGAATCCTTAGCTCCTGAAAAAGTTGTACTGTATTGTTTGGTAGAGGTAGACTCAAAATAACTATGAAACGTCACACGGCTTGCTGCGTGTGCCAATATTGCACAAGCAACTCGTGTCTGTGCGCCGCAAATCTTGAGACCGCTGGCTGGAGATCGCAATGCGTCTGGATTAGGTAAAAAAAACTTTGCAAGCAAGTAGTAGAAAACATTCTTTGTTATTGAAAAAAATGCAATAAGAAATCAAATTTTTGTAAAACTTTTTCCGCTCTGTTTCCATCTATCTGCTTTTGAAGTCACTTTTATCAAAACTTCAAACCCCGCCCTCTGCTGACAAAAGAATTCTTGTTCAGCTTAAAGGTTCTACACAAATGACGCTCTCTTAGCAATCCTTTTCCAGCCAATCACTGCTCGGATTTTTCCTATAGCCATTCCTTTTCCTGCACTCTCTGTTCTGACGATTCTTCTTGACAAACAACTGATGAAAAGCTTCGAAAACATTAACATTTTAATCAAAGTGTTGGAAAAAGTTTTTATTTGAAAAAAGACTGTCATTTGAAAGAAAAAAAAAATTTGGAAGAAAAACGTTTTTTTGTAGAAAAAAAATGTTTTTTTGGAAAAAAAAAAACTTTTTTTCGGAAAAAAACTTGTTTTTGTGAAAAAAAATCTTTTTCTTGAAAAAAAAACTTTTTTTGGAAAAAAAATTTTTTTTTGAAAAAATTTTTTTTTACCTCTGGCGCCTAAAAGTCTCGGCGCATAAAAGTCCAGGCGCCTAAAAGTCCCGGCGCATAATCGGCGGCGCCTAAACGTCCCGCGCCTAAACGTCCGCGCCTAATAGTCACGGTCTGCTTTTTGTCACATTTTTGTCATTG